>JAABKJ010007545.1:7214185-7377275 GCA_011634705.1 Andricus grossulariae
AGTAATTTAGATTATCTCAGTAATCCACTTGTAATCTTGGGTAATATACTTGTAATCCAGGTAATTCTAAGTAATTTAGGTAATACAAATAATTAGCTTGTAATCCAGAGTAATCCAGGTAATTCGAAGTAATTTAGATTATCTAAGTAATCCACTGGTAATCTTGGGTATTATACTTGTAATCCAGGTAATTCTTAGTAAGTTGGGCGATGCATATAATAAACTTGTAATCCAGAGTAATTCAGGTAATTCGGAGTAATTTAAATCATTCAAGTAATCCACTTGTAATCTTGGGTAATATACTTGTAAACGAGGTAAGTCGAAGTAATTTAGGTAATACAAGTAATTAACGTGTAATCCAGGGTAATCCAAATAATTCGGAGTAATTTGTATCATCTAATTAATCCACTTGTAATATTGGGTAATATATTTGTAATCCAGGCGATTCGAAGTAATTTAGGTAATAAAAGTAATTAGCTTGCTATCCAGAGTAATCTAGGTAATTCGAAGTAATTTAGGTAATATGAGTAATTAACTCGTAACCCAGAGTAATCCAGGTGATTCGGAGTAATTTACACAGGAAGTGAAAATACTTTTTAAATATGTTGTTAAAAATTAATTTTTTTTGCTGAAAATTAATTCTCTTAACCAAGAATTTAATTATTCCATTCTTGATTAAAAATTGATCTTTTTTAGTCGAAAATTTGTTGTTTTTTTTCGGTAGAAGAGTAAACTTCTTCGTTCAAAATTCATGTTTTAGAATAAAACTGCAACTACTGGATGAAAAATTAATCTATTTTGTAGGAAATTCAACAAGTTTTATAAAGAGTCCTTTTCTTGGTTAAAAATTATTTTGATCTGAAAATCTAACTACTTTTTCGAAAATTATTTTTTTTTGGTTGAAAATACTTGTTTGTAGTTGAAAATAGTTTGGTTGAAAATTTGACTACGGTGGTTACAGTTTGTTGCATTTTTTATTAAAAATTTATTTTTTTCAACTAAAAATTGAACTATTTTGTTTTTGGTGAAAATCTATTTTTCATAGTTAAATATTCATGCATATTGTTGATATTTCGTATTTTTGGTAGAAAATTAACCTTCTGCTTGAAAATTCATCGTTTTGGTTAAAAACTGAACTATTTTGTGAAAAATCCAATTATTTGGATGAAAATTCATGTATTTGATAAAAAAATCGTGTATTGGTTCAAAATTTGATCGAAAATTGATCTATTTTGTTAAAAATGTGTTCTTTTAGTTGGAAATTAATTTTTTTAACTGAAAATTTAACTATTTCGTGTTGTTTCTGTAATTCTTTGTTCAGTTGAAAATTCATGTATATTGTTGAACTCTTGATTTTTTAGTGTAAAATTAAGATTCTTGAATGAAAATTCATCTTTTTTTTCAAAAATTGAACTATTTGGTTAAAAAATTTAACTACTTTGTTGAAAATTTGTTCTTTTTCCTGGTTGAAATTCAATTTCTTTAACTGAAAACCTAACTATTTAATTTTTATCTTAAGTTTATCTTTTTTCATTGAAAATCCAATTATTTGGTTGAAAATTAAATTATTTGTTTACAAAATATTGTACTTTGGTTAAAAATTCAATTATTTGTTCACAAAATATTGTACTTTGTTAAAAATTCGTCTTTTGGTAGAAAACTAAGCTTCTTGCTTGAAAACTCATATTTTAGTTGAAAATTTCTTTCTAAACAAAATTAAACATCTTTATTATTTATCGTAAATTTATCCTCCTTAGTAAATTTATCTTTTTCAGTTGAAAGTTCAACTATTTGGTTGAAAATTCATGTATTTTGTTAAAAATCTACTTTTTTCGTGAAAAAATTAATTTTCTCGCTTAAAAATTTATTTTTTTGGGCAATAAATCCTTTTTTTAATTACATTGTGTTACATAAAAGTTTATCTGCTTAATTTTTGACTGAAAATTTATATTTTGTAGTCAAAAAAACAACTTGATTTAAAGTTGAACTGTGTTAAAAATTTTTTATTCTTTAGTGATACATCATTTTAATTGGAAATTCATCTCTTTGGCTCAGAACTAAAAAATTTTGTTGAAAAGTATTCTTTTTTATTGAAAATTCAACTCTTTTATTGAAAATTTGTCTATTTTGTTAAAATTTCAACCATTTTGTCGAAAAATAGTTGTTTTTGGTTAAAAAATTCATTTTTTAACTAAATATTTCACTATTCTAGTTGATAATTCCTCTCTTTGACTGAAAATTAATCGCTCTGGTTGAAAATTAAAAAATTTAATTCAAAATTCGTTGTCTTTTTTGTTAATAATTAATTTTTCAACTGAAAATTAAACTATTCCATTTTTGGTTGAAATTTAACTATTTGGTTGACAAACCGTTGCTTTCGGCTAAATGTTTTGTTTTATAACTGAAAATTTACCTATTCCAGTTAATGATTCCTCATTTGAGTTGAAAATTGGTCTCTTTGGTTTAACTATTTTTTATTCGAATCATTTGTTGATATTTTCTTTTTTTTATAAGAAATTAATTTTTTGAATTAGAAATTTAATAGTTCTATTTTTGGTCATAAATTTATTTATTTTTAGTTGACAATTTTTTTATTCAAGTGAATAATTAATTTGAGTTACCAACATTATTTCATTTGAACAATTTATTATTATCGTTAATAATATTCAATTTGAATAATGCTAGAAAGCTGCTGTTTTTTTTTCAATTTTAAACTTTTTGGCCATTTTTCACTAAGAGCGTTATAATAACAAATGAAATTTAATAATCATAATTTTTTGAACGATTTTTTATTGTTTATAACTATCTTCTTCTATATTGATGCTAGATAGTTGCGTTTTTCAAATTTAATTTTGAGCTTTTCTTTGACTCTTTGGTTAGGAACAAATAATAAATATTGGGTAATTTGTTTATATAATTATTTTTGCTGAATTTAATTAATTATTGAATCACTCAAAGTGAAAAATAGACAAATAGTTGAAAATTTCACAAAAAACAGCAACTTTCTACCATTAAGCATAGCGAATGTTATTCACAATTATAGTAAATTGTTTAAACAATCATTTTTGTTAACTTGAATCAATTGTTACTTTACGCTAATTGAAAAGTAAATAAAAAGTTTTAAATTTCAGCAAAAAACCGTAATTATCTAGCATTATTATATATAAAGAGAGCTATGAACAATAATAATTTGTTAACACAATTATTTTTTCTAAAGTTAATTAATTCATTCCAAAGTAATAATTAAAAAATGCTTTCATAAAAAAATTAAAATCCTGTTCATAAAAAGGGTTTGATATATAAAACGATAAACAAAATTACAGAAAATGTTGGCTACAAAGAACCACATTTTCTTCCCTGATAATTTGTTTAGTTCGTAAAAATTATATTTATTTCAAAAACAGTTAAAAATGCCTAAAAATTTAAAATATTTTATGTAACCTTACTATTCTAAATTTTCCACTTTTAAATATTTTAAAACTTTTTCCATGAGATTTTTTAATGAAAAAAAGGATTATCTACTATTTTTTCTTTTTTGAGTTTACAATAATTTTAGCGTTTCTACCTGTTTGAAATAAGAACAAAGAATTTTTAACTGAACATTTTTTTCTTCGTAGTTATTCAAAAAAATATACTTTCCCTCAGTTTGTACTTAAGACGTGGCCTAATTTTTTATGTAAAAAAGTAATTAAAACAATATTTCACTCTTTGCTACTTGTTTAAAACTTTGAGCTACTTTTTTTTAACTTTTTAAGGCTCAGAGGATTTTACTACTTTTTTTAAAGTTACAAAGTAGTGGACGAATTGCTTCTGGTAATACTCCTATAATTTTCTTCTTTATCAAATTTTTTCACTTGGTGATTATATAATTTTATCAAAAATTTGTGTGATTGTTACGATACTTTTTTCATAAAAACTTTAATTATTTTTATGTTCATGGTATTTTATCCACTCAAGTCAAACCCCCTTGAAACAATAAGAATGAAGTTAGGGGATTGTGTAGATAGGAATCAATTAATTAATTAATTAATCAATTAATTAATTAAGGTATAAAATTAATCTTTTTTTTAATTTAAAATGCAATTTTTTGCCTGAAAATGATAGTTTTTGTTGATAATTCTACCATTTTGTTGAAAATTCGTATTTTTTGTTGAATGGAACTGTTTCAAATTAAAAATTGAAAGATTTTTTTGGTTCAAATGGCAACTATTACACTTTTTGTTGAATATTCATATTTTCGGGTTGAAAATTTAACTGTTTGATAGAAAGGTCGTCTTTCCACTCTGAAAAATTTTCAATTTGGTTAAAAATTCATTTGTTTGGTAGAAATTCAAGTTATTTGGTTGGAAATTCGTTTTTTTGTTGTTGTTGAAAATTAATCGTTTTTACTGAAAACGTAATTATATATAATTTTTGGTTGAATTTTGATCTTTTCCAATTGAAAATTTATGTTATTTGAACAAAATTCCTCTCTGTGACTTGAAAATTAAACAATTTTGTTAAAAAGTCACCTATCTTGGTTTTAAATTCAACTATTTGGTTAGACATTCGATTTTTTGTTGAATATTAATATTTTTAGGTTGAAACTTCATCTTCTTGAGTTGATAATCCAACGATTTGTCGACTTTTTTTTATTTTTCCATTAAAAAATCTTTCTGGCTTGAAAATTCGTCATTTTGGGTTGAAAATTCATCTTTTTGGCGGAAAATCAAGTTTTAACTGAAAACGTAATTATATTTAATTTTTGGTTGAATTTCGATCTTTTTTATTTGAAAATTTGTTATTTGCACAAAATTTATCTCCGTGGCTTGAAAATTAAACAATTTTGTTAAAAAGTCATCTTTCTTGGTTTTAAATTCAACTATTTGGTTAGACATTACATTTTTTGTTGAATATTATTATTTTCAGTTCGAAACTTCATATTTTTGAGTAGATAATTCAACGATTTGGTCGATTTTTTTTTTATTAACAAATCTTTCTGGGTTGAAAATTTGTCATTTTGGGTTAAAAATTCATCTTGTTGGCAGAAAATCAAGTTATTTGGTTGGAAATTCGTTTTTTTGTTGTTTCTGAAAATTAATCATCATAACTGGAAACATAATTATATATCATTTTTGATTGAATTTTTATCTTTTTTAATTGAAAATTTATGTTATTTGTAGAAAATTCATCTCCATGACTTAAAAATTGAACAATTTTGTTAAAAAGTCATCTTTCTTTGTTTTCAATTCAACTATTTGGTTAGACATGAAAGTTTTTGTTGAATATTCTTAGTTTGAGGATGAAACTTCATCTTTTTGAGTTGATAATTCAACGATTTGGTCGAAATTTTGTTTTCTTTCTGGATCAAAAAGTCTTTCTGTGTTGAAAATTTATAATTTTGGGTTGAAAATTCATCTCTTTTGGTTAAACATTTAAATTTTAGGTTTAAGTGTCAACTATCACATTTTTCTTTAAGAATTCATATTTTTCGGTTGAAAATTCAACTGTTTTATAACCAATTCGTCTTTTTAGTTTGAAAATTTAACAATTTGGTTAAAAATTCATCTCTTTGGTGGAAAATCAAGCTATTTGGTGAAAATTATTTTTTGTTTGAAAATCAATCTCTTAAACTTATATATTGCATTTTAGGTTGAATTTTAAACTTTTTTAGATGACAATCCATATATTGCATAAAAATTCGTCTTTGTGACTTAAAAATTAAACAAATTTTGCTGAAAAGTCATCTTTTTTGGTTTAAGATTTAACTATGTGGCTAGAGATTAACTTTTTTGAGGAAAATTCTGTTTTTCTTTGGTTAAAAATTAAAATATTTTGGTCGAAGATACGTTTCATGGGTTGAAAATTCATCTTTTTGTTCACAAATTTAACTATTTTCTTAAATATCCATTTTTTGGACAAAAATTTATCTTCTTAGTTGAAAACTCCACTTTTTCATAAATAATTTATCCTTTTTAGTTAAAAATTCAATTATTTTGTTGAAATTGCGTCTTCATTTATGGAATTGAACTGTTTTTTTTTTTCATTCAAAATTGAAAAACTTATTTCTTGAAATATAAGCTTGCCCATTTTTTGTTGAGAATTTACCTTTTTTGTTTGGAAATTCATATTTTCGTTGAAAATTCAACTATTTGGTTGAAATTCATCTCTTTTGTTGAAAACCTATTTCACTATTTCAATCAATGAAATTGAAAACATAACCGATTCATCATTTAAAATCGTTAGTAAGAACTTTTGTCCAATTTTTTTTTGTCACAGGTAAACGTATCTTATACTCAATTAATGACCAAATCTAAAGTTTACTGAGAATTGCCCATTCATCTGAAGTGTAAAAAGTCCACTGAGCGAAGATTTTATCACGCATGGTTCACAGCGGACATGAAATGTACCATTCATTTGAGATAGTGGACAAAAATGGCCATTAAAAGTGTCGACGTTCTCATAATTCGCAATCTGGCACAGGTGACAGCTTACATCGAAACACACATAAATATCGTCTATATACGAATTTCCACGCACCGTTACATTCGCGATGTTTTCTTGCCGCGGGAGCTATAAACTAGGTAATATTTATCTCCATAACTGGATGCTTGCTATGACAAGCAGAAAGTGCAACTCCAGCAGCAATATAGTATGCTGAGTAGAGAAAACACATTGCCAACCATTTTTCTATACTGTGACCCTCGCGTTTTGAAGATGTAAAAAATCGAATTGAAAAACAAGAAGTTCTTTTTTAAACATTCTAAAATCTGTATATTTTACTCAGATTATTATTGTAAATATTGTTTTCAATTTTTGCAATTGGCAGTATGCTAATCATTCTCTCTAGCAATCAGGCTATGGAAGCGAATTATCGAGATCATGGAAGATTATAGCTCATTGTACTGTATGAGATTTACGAGTCGAGGCTTACAGAAAAGTGAAATTGTCTATGAAGAATACTCCTTGATGGCCTGGTGACTTCTTAGATAGCATCAGATACACAGATTTAAGCGAGGCTTTCAAAATTCGAAGCTTCAAAATCAGTTCCTAAACCAGCTTGTCGAAGAACAGTTTACAGTCTTTCTTATGTTAGTCAATTGATGTGTACGGTTTATGGTGTTCTTAAACGAAATTGCCGAAAATCGTGAAAATGTCGGAGGAAAGATTCTTTGTGAAATACCTCCAAAGTGAGCCGGAACATATAATTACCAACAGGATTATGAAAGTGATTATATGGTGATTAATCATGATGGATTGTGCGTGTGTTTGATTTGTAGAAGTGAATTTAAGTTTTTCAAAAAGGGCAATGTTCAGAGACATTATGAAAGATATCACTCAGACATTGACGAGTTATATCCAAAAGGTGATCCCTCATGTGTTGAACATATTAAAGAATTAAAACAAATTTGGAGACAGTCACGAGAAGACAATAAAGAACTTTTGACGTCAGACCCACATGCATTAACAGAAACATCATTTGAAGTAAGCTACGTAATTGCAAAACACAAGAGACCTTTTTCTGACGGAGAGTATTCCAAGGAACAAGTTCGGACAGTTGCTCTTTCGTGGTTTTGAAATGACGCGTTCAGAGGTCAATTTTTGAAAACAAATAATACCGCGTTATCTGGCAATACACTCCAAAGAAGAATTTAAGCAATGGGGGAAAATGTCCAAGAGCAGTTATCAGAAGACTTGGAATCATGTGTATGTTTTTCGCTTCAATTATATGAATCCACGGACCAAACGAAAATCGCACAATTAAAAGTGAATGTGCGATTAGTACTTCCTGACCATAGTGTAAACGAGGAGTTCCTCACACTTATTCCTATTAAAGAGTAAACACGAGGAGAAGATATTTACGGCGAATTGAAGGAATCAATCAATTTGATTCAGATGCCACTTCAAAAGCTTGTATCGATAACGACTGATGGTGCTCCTACAATGTTAGGTAAAGGAGCAGGATTCATTGGATGCTGTAGAAGTGATGACGATTTCCCCAGTTTGTCTTTTCACTGCCTTGTGCACCAAGAAGCGTTAGGCTCAAAAAACTCCATGCATGTCGAAGAAGTTTTTGATATGGTAACTCGAATTATTACTTCTATAGTGCCACATGCACTCCAAAATAGACTTTTTAAAAAACTCATGGAGGAACTTGAGGCCAATTAGAATAGTTTAATACGGTTCAATGGCGAGGAGATCTTTTGCTGCGATTTTTCGAACTGCTAGAAGAAATCAAGCTAATCTTCCATAACCGTGGTGACGAGTGGGAAGAGCTTCAAGATCCAGAATGGGTAATGACTCTGGAATTTTCAGTGGACGTGACGACCGAGTGGAACAAAATCAACAAAACATTACAGACGAATAACGTCCGCATTTGGATTTTAATTTTTCACATCGACAGGCTTGAACTAAAAATCGATGTTTGGATTTACCAAATTAAAGAAGGAGAAATCGACCAAGATGATTTCGAGAAACTAACAGAAGTTCTTGCTGATTATAACTTTCAGTGTTGTTCCGATAAATTTCTGGAAATATTGAAATCTTTAAGACAAGCTTTCAATCAGAGATTTCAAGAGTTTTCGGAAATCAAATCGCTCTGCGCATTTGTGACCAATCCTTTGGAACGTCGAAAAGTTGAGGAAGTGATGGAATTGGCAAAGAAGATGTCAACTATGTTTTCAGTGCCGAAACAAAAAGTAGTTCGACAACTCGTGGATTCATCTTTACAGTTGAATCTTCAAGGAAAATCTTACGAAGATATTTGGCCTCTCCTTAAGCTTCCAATATTTCCGGATGTGATATTTGTTTACCACTGTATGCTGTTAATGTTTGGATCAACAGTTCTTTGTGAATCAATTTTTTCTTTAATGAATTACACGAAATCCAAGTTGAGAACAAGGCTTAAAAGTAAAAATCTGACAAAAGAGTTGAGACTAGCAGCTTCATCGCACACTCCAGACATCAAAAAGTCGTCACAAGAAACTGGTTCATATACTTTTCACGAGTAACGATAATTTGAAACTCATTAAAAAAAAATCGGCCCTTTTTAGGATCACCAAATAATTCAAACGTGGAATACTCCTTTCATTCCTAAGAAGAATCATTCAAAAATCATTCAAATACATTGTAGTTAAGAAATAATGCCCAATATATTTTCTAATTTTTAATTTTACAGTTTTCAAAGTTTAATGAATTTATAAATGAAATTTTTTAAATATTAATTTCAAATACTTGAATTTTAAAAGAGTTCAGATGCTTGGATTTTATATTTCAGTTTTTATTACTTACAATTCACAATTTTTTACGTTTGTAAGTTTGTATTTTCATAACTTGGAAAAATATTTCTTAACACGTAAAAGGCCAAAAATGTTGATCCTGTTTTTAGAGACACCATGAAATATTCAATTCTAGAATTTGAATAATAATCAGAAAATTCACGCGTGCGTAGCACCCGAATTATAATTGTTGTTATTGAATATTTTTAATTTATAAAACAGCAATAAACTCTATCAATTCGCATCAGCCAAAATTCTAACTGATTACAATCAGTGACTGAATTGTAGTCATGAATCAATTATTTTTACTGATTAGTTAACAACTTTGACTGATACATCAGTAAAATTAAACTGATTCAAAGTTGGAATTCCGTCACTGAATCTGAAAAAATGAAACTGTTTTGTTGAAAACTCATCTTCTTAGGTTGAAAATTTCAGTTTCTTGATAGAAAATGTGCAATGTACTTCTTTATTTAAAACTAATATTTAGTTGCTAATTCGTCAAACTGATTTTTTTTATAGAAATTCAACTATTTTTTTGAAAATTGGTTTAATTACAAAACTTATCTATTTTAATAGAAGTTGCATCTTACTTGGATAAAATAGCAACTGTTTGATTGAAAATTCAACTGTTTTGTTGCAAATTTAACTATTTTTTGGAAAACTTATCTTTTTAATTTGAAAATTCATCTATTTTAGTGCAAATTGCATCTTTCTTGAATAAAAATGCAACTGTTTGAATAAAAATTCAACAATTTTGTGAAAAATTGATACATTTTGGTTGAAAAATTCAACTATATTCTGTTGAAAATTCAACTTATCTATTACCAGACACTCTTTTTTGCTTGAGGATTCTACTATTTTGTTTGAAAATTTTTGTAAAAACACTTTTTTAAGAAATAATTTTTTTTTGCAGATTTGTATTTTTATTTGAAAATTCATCTCTTTGGCTCAAAGTTTAACTATATTGTTGAAAACTGACCTATTTAATTAAAAATTCATTTGCGCGGGTAAAAGTTGAACTACCTTGTTGACATTTTTTTTTTAATCAAGGTTTACTATATAACTATTTTGTCGAAAATTAATTTTTGTGCTAAACATTCATAACTTTTGGTTTAAAATTTAACTAGTTGATTAAAAATTAACTATTTGGTTAACAATTCAACTATTTGGTGAAGAATAAACTTTTTTGTTGAAAAATCATATTTTCAGGATGTAAATTCAACTGCTATGTAGATAATTTGTCTCTTTGGCTCAACAATTCAAAAATTTGGTTAACAATTGATGTATTTTGTTCAAAATTTATTTGGTTGAAAGTTGAACTACTTTATTGAAAATTCTGTTTTTATGTTCAAATTCGTTTTTTAAAGATTTTTCTTTTTTTGGTTAAATACAACTAGTTGAAAATCAATTTTTATATGTTGAAAACTATTTTTTTAACTGGAAATGTAGCGATTCCATTTTTAGTTGAAAATTCAAGTATTTGGTTTAAAATTCATCATTTTTTATTGGAAATTCATCTATTCGAGGATTCAACTATTTTGTTAAAACTTCTTTTTGCTTTGTTTAATTCAACTCGTTCAATATTCGTCTTTTGGTAGAAAATTCATCTTTTACGGTAAAAAAGTCATCTTTCTTCGTTGCAAATTAACTTCTGCTTTGAAAATTCAACTTTTCGAGTTGAAAATACCACTATATTGTAAAAATTCGTCTTTTTTATAGAAGTTTTGAAACGATTCAAAAATAATTTAAAACTTAGAAAAGATTTTAACCATTCTTTTCAATGTAGATTTTTGAATATTTCCAAAAGAAGAAGCTTTTTAAGAATTTTGAAACATAGACAGATAAATTCAAAACTCAACTGTGATCAAACCGTTTAATAAACTCGAGCAAAAGTTTTTTTCCCGAAATCAAGATTTTATACGTTTTCCTATAGACACTCTCGTTATCTGACAGTTTAACTCTTATTTTCAGTAAAAATTTATTTATTTTCAATCGCATGTAAACAAGTGGAATTCATCACTCAGGAATTGCCACTTTTGGACAACAGACGGCGCCAGGCTGTTTCCGCGGCCGTACTCAATACCACGGAATATGCACACGAAACGAGATATTTGAAGAAAAAACGTTTCCCTAAAACTTCGAAAGGTTCCAGTTTCCGCCCTGTCCCGCAAACGTAGGACCTTTCCTTTTGATGCTAGAATCAAGGGGTTGAGAAACAAAATTATGGGGACTTAATTACAATCGATAAAATACGTGATGACTGATATGTTCGCTACTAAACTAGGTTTTGTACTATGACTTGGCGAAAAACATCACCGGCTCTCCACCTATATCCTGACATAGGTAAATATTCAAATTAAACAAATTGGATATTTAATTATATATGTCATATGAAATATGCCCTACTTGTGAATACGTATACATTGATCTTGATGTCCTTGTGTAGCAATCATGACGTCTGCTTCGTCCAAAACAAAAACAATGATTTTGTTCAGATCAAAGAATTTAAATTTAATTGCCCAATCCAGAACTTTTCCTGGAGTTCCTATTATAATGTGATCTTCGATTTTTGTGCCTCGTTGTACTGAAATAAACAATAATATATAAAACATCGACAATATAACCTTAATCTGATAATAAATTAATTTTCTCATATTATTTATTATATAGGTAACTACCATTGGATGTAGGAACTGATCAATCCTTTTACTTTTAATAAAAATTAAATAAAAATGGTTTCAAATCGCTAACTCTGCTTTAAAGCCAGGTGTGACTTAACCAATTACTACCTTAGCGACATTTTTCTCGCAAAAAATTACGTCTACACGAAATAATGTATCGAGTTAAAAGTTTGAGAACTTAAAGAAAAGACATTCAAAAACGCTTGTATAACTACTTTTCAAATTTTATTTGAATAATAAAATGAAAATTGAGATTAAACTTTACTCTAAGTTCAAGATTCTTTTTTTTATTGGACCCTAATAAAAAAAAAGTCAGGAATCGTCAGAAAAAAAGTCAGGACTTCTGACCATTTCTGACCACTTTTGTCACGTTTCTCGATAGAAATCGTCGTGAAAGGTCAGAATTCATGAGAAATGTTCAGAAATCGTCAGAGCTTGGGTTCGAAGGATAATCCTTTTTATTAGGCGTCCAAGAATAGAATGCCATAAAACCTAATCCCTTTTATATTTCCCAGGTTATTTAGTTGATTTATTTTTATTTATTTATGCATATTCTATTTTTACTTATATGTAATTATTAATATTTATATATTATATGACTCTGAAGGTGAATCTGAAAATTTGGTCAGTTTTGACGTATCTCTTTCTCTTTACGAGATACGTTATATTTATCCTAATTTTAAATTTGTTAGGAAAATTTTTAGATATCTGAAATCGACGAAGCCCGTAGATTCTGAATTTCTAACTTTTGAATATGTATATGCAACATTGAAAAAAATATATTTTCAAGTTTTAATCCTTTTGGGTTGGCCTACCTGCGGTCCTAGCCGATGAGCTACCTGATAGGATGTGAATTACTATATCTTCAGAAATAGTCAGACTCGTCAGGAATGGTCAGGATGTTCAGGAATCGTCAGAACTTCTGACCATTTGTGACGATTCCTGACTTTTTTTTAGTAGGGGAGCAATTTATAACCCAAAAACAGGACTATTCCTGATGAATGGATTTACAATATTAGTATCTTATTCTATATTTGTTTCGCTTTACTTAAAATTATAATTTCTTAAAGAATCTATGGTCATACATATATGTTGTAAATTGTGCAATTGGTACAACATAGTTTTCGAGCTTCTTCGCTGCATTACAAACACATATAATGTATTATTCTAGTCTTGCTTCTAATCGCTTAATATCCTTCAATTTCGTAAATTATCTGTTGTATACACGGTAAAATGCATATTAATGAAAAAGTTCATTCATTCAAAATTATTTATTCAAAAGTAATTAAAATTTACATTACAAGCTGAGTGGTTATGTTCAGAAATATTAAAAACACGAACCGAGGCTACGTTGACGAGCAGACAGGGGTGCAGATAGATTCCGATGTTGCCAGAGACAAAAGCTATGTGCAATTCAAAATTTGAAAAATTGGCAACCCCGGAATTTGTCCATTTGGTGATTCGTTAAGCATGAAAACCCGAGGATTCGCACGTTTTCTTAAAACCTTAAACCTCCCTCAATAGACGCTTGTCGCGGTCAGTTTTTCACATCTGCACTGGAACTTTCTCTGACTCTATCTGCTTAATGAATCATCTTAGGGGAGATTTCAAATTTGGACACTTTGAGACGTTCCAAAATTCATGTGAGTACAAAAGCATAAGCTGAAATTCGAAGAAATATATTACCGTTCGCGAAGAAAGGGACCTAATGCGTCAAAGCTGAATTTTACTGGACGGGCGATCGTAGCAGAGCCCGCAAGCCAGCATTTGAGTAGTGGGGATGCGTCTACGAAAAGCACACCCTCCACTTGCCACACACTTTTAGCCACGAGCCAGTGGAACTCACGGACACGTCACGTACAGTCGTGTGGTAAGTGGTGGGGCTGACTTTGGTAGGCCTCTCGTTCGGTCTCCACGTACGCTTGTCATGCCTATGTTAGTAGATTATTAACAGGAATAGTAATTAACATATAAACAATTTATGACTATTGGAAATGAAAGGGTAACTCAGAAACTATCGATTGGCGCAAGAAAATCAAAATCGATTTTTTCCGCATTAGGTCCCTTTCTTCGCGGACGGTCAACATAGATACTGAAAGTAGAAGAATTCGATGCCAGTACAAGCATGAGAATATAGAAAACACAAGTAAAATCAAATACATATAATTCATGAAAAATTATTAAAGGGTAATCATTCACTCAAGCATCCCACCCATTTTGAAAGGTCTCCTTTTTAAACATAAAAATAAATGTACTCAAAAGAATTCTGTTATGAGTGAAATGCAGTACATATAGACAGCTTATATAGCAAAATTAAAAGAAATGCAAATTTAAGTTTATAAAAAATATATACGATGGCTAATCCAATATCAGTCGCTGATAACAGGATCGTCAAAAGGCAAGACACAAGGACCTTGAGACAGGTACCTCTAAGTTAGAACCACCGATTTTAAACGTAGCGATACGAATCATGTTATCTTTGCCTGGATGGAGCTTAGTCATACGTCCAAGCTTCCACTTAAGAGATGGAAGGTTATCCTCTTTCAGAAGAACAAAGGATCCTAATTTATTAGAATCGAAATCGGTGCGGAACCATTTGTACCGCTGCTGAAGCTGAATGCAAATATTCGTTTTGCTAGCGGCTCCACTGGACCATGTGCTGCACATGCTGGTACCGGTTCAGATTCTACACAGGAAGGTGGCGCAAATCTGGCTGGGGTAACGTAACGATAAGCGAGATAGAGGACGGGAATTTAAGCAGGGTTCAACTTGAGTCAATACAGTATAAAACTGCGAAAGTAAGTTTAGATTCACCGATGACTCGCTTCAAATGATGTTTCACTGACTTTACAGCACTTTCACATAATACACCAAGGTGTGGAGTATAGGCAGGAATAAAATGCCAATTTATTCCTTTCCGTGACAAAAACTTTGTTACCCGTGTTTGATGTTCACGGTGAAGCAGAAGTCTTGCTGGATCGGTAAGCTCATTTTTCGCGCCAACGAAATTTGTTCCTTTGTCTGAATAGATGTTTTGAGGACGATCTCATCGAGATACGAAACGCAAATGCGTCTGAAGTCAAATATATCACTAATTCCAGGTGAACTGCCTTTGTTGCGAAACACACGAAGATGCATATATAGGCCTTTGTCGTTGTCCGAGTATGAGTTCTGAAAGCAGCAAACAGATTTTCGAAGCACATTCTTGACCGTATTCTTGCATAATAACGGCCAGTGTCGCGTCCGTAAGGATGCGATCACACTCTGACATCCGGCGTGCATTAGTTGAATGTGTTCGTCATTTATTATAAATCGCGTTACCAAATGATCTGAAGGAAAAATGATCGGATGCCTTCCATCATGTCGAATCGGTGCGTGATTCAATCTGCCGCTGTCTCTAAGCAACCCTGAATCGTAGAGAAATCGGTTGAACAATTTAAGCCTACTCGACTTTACAATGTCCTTGTTGAGTTCGAGGCAAAGAATCTCATCCTTGAAAGATTCTGCCTGGACTACCCTTATGAGTCGATTTCTTGTAGCTAGAATTTCTCGCGGCTTCAAAAATCCTACCTTAAAATCCGTTGTTGGCCTAGCTTGATTATCTGATCCGATGATCATGAGAACCCTAGTCAATGTCGTGAAAGAAGAGAAAATTTAAAAAAACTAGGTTCTATCTTCTTGACAGTGACGTGATTCGAGGTACATTTCTTCTTTCTAGGTACATTGTCTAGGTCCAAATTGGGTGGAATGAGCCATTCTTGTGAATTATGTGATAACCATTCTGGTCCATACCACCAATGTTCAGATTTCGTCAACTCAGCTGGGGGAATTCATCTTGAGATAATGTCTGCAGGATTGTCCGGAGATAACACGTGGTTCCAAATTCCTTCCTTCGTGAGATCTCGAATTTTCTTGACCCTGTTAACAATGAAAATTTCCCACTTACGTAGAGATGCGTGGATCCATGCTAGAATAGTCGTTAAATCACACTAGAAGAATGTCTGATCAAATTTCATGTCCATTGAAGTAACCTTTTGCGAGTTGCGCAAGTAAGAGAGCACCATAGAGTTCCAAGTGTGGTATACTGAGAATTTTAATTAGGGCTACTCTCGACTTTGCACACAAAAGATTTACTAAGATATTTCCTTGTTCATTTATTGAACGCACATAAATTGATGTACGGTACGCTTTTTCAGAAGTGTCACAGAATCAATGAATTTCTATTGTAACCAGCTTATTAGACAGAATGAATCGTGGAAAACTTACTTCGTTTGGGCTATCCAATTGAGTTCTAAATTCAATCCATTCACTGTGCAAATTTTGAGTCAGACTCATTCCAATCCAATTTAATCTCCCAAAGTTTCTGAAGAATAATCTTTGCTCGTATGATCGTGGAACCAATGAGCCCGAGAGGATCAAAATCCGAGAAATTAACGATAAAATTGTAGTTTTTTCACGTTTTGTTGCTCAGGAATTTTCACCGAGTACCTGAGTTGATTAGTATTGAAATTCCGTAACAACGCTAAAATTTTTGGATCCTTATATCCTTGAATGACTCGATCTTCATTCAATGACACGTCTAAATGAAACACTCTTTTGTCATTCGATGCCCATTTTCTTAATGAGAGGCCGGCTGGTTCTAAAATCGACGTGAGCTCATACTTGAGCGCTCGTGTTTCGTCAAAAGATTCTGCGCTTGTCAAAAGATCATCCACATAAAAATAAGAAATTATGACCTTAATCGCAGTTAAAGTTGTTCCTTATTTTCCTCTCCAAGCTGCCGAAGGTAGCGAGTAGTTAAATAGGGTGCTACAGGCCTTCCGTATATCACAGTATTTAATTCATAGATTTTAAAAGGTTGAGAGCCGTCCATGCGCCACAGAATTCGCTGCAGTCGTCTTTGCTCATCATCGACATAAATACAGCGGTACATCTTGACGATGTACGCTGAAAGTACAATTTTGTGCTTTTTGAATCGCAGGACGATTGAGAAAAGATCATCCTGAA
The DNA here is from genome assembly GCA_011634705.1 of Andricus grossulariae. Taxonomy (NCBI): domain Eukaryota; kingdom Metazoa; phylum Arthropoda; class Insecta; order Hymenoptera; family Cynipidae; genus Andricus; species Andricus grossulariae. The sequence goes on from JAABKJ010007545.1 coordinate 7,231,134, forward strand.
CCATGGTTCCTGCGTGCTGAAACTCATTCAGTGGTAATCCAGAAGAAGTCTTTGAAGATCCATCGAATCATGTCACCCGAGGGTTCGTATTCTTTCATTAAGCCCTGGTATCCCTTCTTGAGTTGCGAATCTGTTTCTAATTTGCGATCTACAGAGTGAAAATGTTTTTTCGCGATTTCGAAGAAATTTCCAAGGTCATGGACCATTTAGAAATAAGGGACGTTGACAACGAATTTTCCGTCCGACCCGCGTTACATTGTCGCCTTAAAGTGTTGCTCACAAACATTATTTACGTCGAGATCTCATTTCCCATATTCTCTCAACCTGATTATGTAACTGCTGATTCATAATCAGATGATGACACGTAGTCTTATTATCTTTCAAATATTTTGAAAGATTCAGATTTCCTGCTAAGACCCACCCTAATAATTACTTTTGAAGTAATAGATTTTCTCTTCAAAGTATTATCTGTCCGACGTATAATAAATCCCAAAATAGGTTAGCCCCGATTAGTAGATTGACACGTGGATTTTTTATTGTGGGATCGACAATTTATATGTGATTAGATATGTGAATGTTCTCTAGACCCCGTAGTGTGATAGGCAAGTACCATGTGATGCGCGAAGTGAGTAGGCAGCGCAGCTTAGTCTCGAACTGACGAATTTAGATTTGATAACTGCATTCGCTCGTCTGGTAAAACTGACTCCTACTTCTAGGAGGTTGCATTTTCTACAACACCTACTGTGGCTGGGGCTGAGTCGAGTCAAAGCAATCTGAACGACGATAAAGATAAAAATCTGAAGAAGTCACCTTTACAATCAGCAGCGAATGATCCTGATGACCGGCATGAATGTATCGCATTCATCAATTGAGAATTTCTTTAAGTATAGTGAAAATAATACTGATTTTGATTATTTTCCTGATAATTTCGACAGCGATGTTGTGAATAGTGACTTATCTTATTGCGATTTTGATAACAGTGCTTATGAAACTGACAAAGTAAGCAGCGATAGTAATCTAAAAACTGATCTTCGGGATATTGTTTTAGAAGCCAGAATAACTCGAAAGGTAACTAATAAGTTACGACGCGTTTTAAAAAAAAATGGCCATAATGACTTGCCAAAATATCGACGAACTTTAGTAAAAACACCTAAAAATACGTCACTAAAGCTTGAATCAAACAGTGGGGGTCAGTACTTCCCCTGTGGTATTCAATCCTGTATTAATCGTCTTGTAACTAAATACTTTTAAAAAATCCTCGATAACTTGAAAATAGATATATTTATTGATGGGGTACCGCTTGCTAAAAGTTCCGGCAGTCAGTTTTTGCCAACAGTGACTTCCCTTGTCACTGATTTTTATACCGAATCTACGGTAGTTGGTATATTTCATGGATTCACTAAATCAAATGTCGCCAATGAGTTTCTCAGACCATTTATCGATGAGTGCCTCGAAATTATTCAACTGGGAGTACATATTGACGGCAAGTTGGTGCAGGTATCTTTTAACTCAGTAATTTGAGATGGACCATCATGATGGAACGAAAGGCAATACTGGTCGTTTTGGTGCATACAAGAAGGTGATTGCGTCAGTAGACGAACGCATTTTCCCGAAAATGATTCGAATCTAAGAACAGACAATTCGTTTAGACAGAGGCTGCAACCTGAGCGTTACAATATCTATTCGTGCTTAGAAGAGTTATTAACAGACATGATCGCACAGATATCTATAAACTAAATGCATTGTGTATGACTGGGTATAGTGAGAAAGATGGAAAGCCACTGAAAGTCGACAGCTTTTGCTGTACACGGGCATTCCTGTCCTGAAAGGAGTATTGGCAGTAACTCACGTTACTTTACATTTGCCAGAGTGCGTGAAACTATTTGGCTGTGCATATAAATTCAGCGCTTATAAGTTTGAGAATCATTTATAGAAGCTGAAAGGCAAGGTTAAATCCGGTACCAGAGTCTTGGAGCAACTAGTAAATTGTAGAAGTGAGGAAAATCAAACACCCGTTAAAACTTCATACCCTAAGAAGTATCCTAGGATATATTACGCCGACCGATGTGACCGAAAGGCAGGCAGAAACAAAATAGATTACCTACTGTTTTCAGGCTTTATAGTATCGACAAAAATTGCCGTTTTTTACAGGATGGTTCAGTAGTTATCGTGTAAAATATATTCGAAGAAAGAGGAACTGTCTTCGTGAAGGTTCATCAATTCACTAAGACTGAACCATTCTTCATCAAGCCACTCAATTCAAAAAGTAGTATTGATAATTTAGTAGCTCCTGAAGAGTAACTTTCCAATTTGAAAGAAGTTAATGTCACAGAAATCAAAATAGTGTCTTAAAATTAAGCAGAATGATAACACCTTTGTTATCCTTTCAGTGCTGCATAGTAATAACTGTTTATAACATAACCCGGTAAATATTATTTTAATTATAGATTAAGAATAAATTAAAATTAATAAAATACTGCATACATCGTTGACATCCGATTTTTGAAAAAGGTTTTTCATACTTTTTTTATTTCATAAACAAGGTAACAATAACAAAAATGTTTTACTCTTGAAGAGTACTGTTCATTATAAAATATTTAGATTCATACAAAAAGATCTAGAATCAATGACACAACTATTTAGAAATGTTTTTCGGTAGAACTGTAGAACTTTGCACATTTGTTGAATTTGTTATAAAAAAATAAGTGAATGAGAATAATTTCGTGAGGATTAGCATTTTAACCGTTGTTAGTACTTTTGGGCAATGACTAACAATTATTATTGTTATCAACAATTTTATAAATAAAGTTTTCTCGGCGTATTATCTTATAAACTAAAAAACCATTTTTCATGTTGGAATCAACTGCCAATGACTAATTGCCATCACATTTGGTCAATCGATAATAATGTCATTATTTACTAAGAATTTGCTATCATGAACATTATAATGATTATTAAAGCATGTAACGTTTGCAGCGAAATATTAATCATCAATATTAAGGTAAATAATCAATTGATACGACGAATCTTGTACGTTTTACGAGCTTCTCTAATAATAAAAAATAATAATTTGTTTCCTAAATAACAAATTATTTATTACTTATCGTTAATCTAACTCACAAACACCTTTTGTCTATACATTGTAAACATTTAGTTAAAATTAAGTGAACAAAGATTGCTAATCCCCACGAAATTATTTTCATCCAATTGTTTGTTTATAACAAATTCAACAAATGTTTAAACTTCTACAGTTCCATTGAAACACATTTCTCAATTGTTGTCTCATTGATTCTAGATCTTTTTGAATGAATCTGAATATTTGATAATGAACGGTATTCTTCAAATTCCACAGTTTTGGTTATTGCCAATTTGTTTCTGAAATAGAAAAGAATTAAAAACTTTTTTTTTTAATTGGATGTAAACTATCTATGCAGAACTTTACTATATTTTATATTTAAAAAATTTGAAAATGATGAAAATTATTGTGTTATGACAATTAATTTATCCACAGATATTTTAATTTGCCTTACTGAGCCACACTTACATCCTCTTCTGACGAAAAAATAAAAAATAAATAAAAATTTGCATTTTTTGGAAAACGCGTTTTTCATTTTCTTTTTTCACCAAATTTTCGAAAAAACAAAAATGTTTAGGTTAGATGGAATCTGTATTATCTTCGTTGTTGGTAACGATCGATCGTATGTAGATATCTTTCAAAAAATATGAAACGGGAAATCAATTTCTGTTATTTAAGGAGTTACCTTAGATTGATATTGTTGATTTCCAGTTTCATAGTTTTTTAAAGTTATCTACATATAGGCGATCGTTACAACCACCGATGATAATACATTTTCCATCTAATTTAACTGGTTTTCTAAACATAACTCCTTGCTATGAAAAGCGTATATCTGCAAAAAGCATCTGCCTTCGATCTCTCTAGTAGCTTAGTGGTTAAAGCCCCCGACCGGCAATCGGAAAACGTGGTGTTCGAATCCCACCGGAGCGAAGGAGAAAGATCTTTTTTCAGAAATTATAAAAATGTTTAATTTTTTTATTTCGAAATGTACCTTAAAACAAGTTAATTCAGACGTCGGAAAGTTAAATGTGTCAATTATTTGTTGGATTTTTTTTCACCACCAAGCAATCATATATCCTGAATTACAGCCAAATCCCATCCCGACAGGAAAATTTCCGTGATCAGTTGACGTGGACTCCATCATATATATTTACAATAAATATCATTTAATGACATAAAATAAATTCTTTCCAGTAAATCTTCATTATTACTATATATAGTGAAATGTAAATACACGTCTTGATGTAATATATCAAGAAATGTAAATACACATCTTGATTTAATATATCAAGAAACGTGTAGACATTCCACTAATAATAATAAATAAGCTTTTCATATGTTATAAAAACAACCACAGGCAAATTAACAGAATGCAGATCTGGGGTCAAAAAGTGGATCACTATATTTCTATTACCGTAAATTGATACATTTTCTAAACCCGAATTTTGTGGTGTTTTCAGTTAAACTGTTTAACTAAACATTCAAAAAAATTCGGTTTTATAATTCTATATCAATTTACGGTAAATACAATATAGCGTCTTCTACCAGTGCCCGGCATTGGCTAGGCTCAGGCAACCTTGGGCCCATTTCATGGGACCTGAGGAGATTATAACGCGATCAGTGGTTGACAAACTGGGCTTCATCAAGAGGCGTGGAATCAACTACTGAGAGCGAATTGTTAAGGGTGTGGCACATTGGCTTTATAGCTTGAGCACCAAAGGTCCCCATCCTTGTATATTTGCCATGTAAATGCTCAGTCTCTCTTGACCCATTTCCTTAATACTAAACATTTATTTAGCTTGTATTCATACCATGTTATAACTTTTTTGGAGAACTGACTCACAGTCTATTATCCTTTCAGTATGGTAGCTATGAACAATAACATCCTGTTTCTTGGGGATACAGATGTTAGGAGAGGAGGTGGGGTCTGCCTTTATTTGCATGACAGCCTTGTGGGTGTTTTGGTGAGACTAAGTCAAGAGTCCTCTTTCCCCGATACTAAATATCTATTCATTGACGTAAAGCCTGATCAGAAAACTATATTATTAGCGGTGATTTACAAAACTCCTAATGCCTCTTACGGTAACGACCTTAAAACAGGGATATTTATGTATACTCCCAACTATAAGAATATTATACTCACGGGTGATTTAAATACTAATCTCAATGAGACAAATAGATCAATGAAATATTTGACATAAGTAGTACACTCATCCGGTTTGTTTATAGTGCACCATAGCTCTATTCGTCAAACTAATCGTTCTATTACTAGAATATATCTTATGGTGGTGGATGTTTCAGATAAGGTTTTCTCCCACTCACAACACACTATTCTGTTTCTATCAATCCATGCGCTCACCGATATCAATTACAAATTTACTATCAGACATTCCACTTCTCCCTTATAGTTTTCTATCAGCAACTTAATGAAAATTAACGAATCTAAGTTTCTTGATCATTTGTCGACGTATGAATGGGAGAACATTTATTTAGTGAATAACATTATGGCGAAAACTTCTTTGTTTTTCTCTTACTTAACCTCAGCACTTCCACATTTATCGCATAATTTTCAATGTCCTTTTTAATAATTTCAATCGCGGACTTGTTGTCCAAAGTCTGCAAATTAGGCAACAAATCAACTTCATCTCTAGAAACTGACTGTTCAATTGCCTTCATTCTTTTTTTCTTGGGTTTGCCAGAGCAACATGGATTTTTTTTTTTCTCACAAATATATGAAAGGACAAAACTTTTTTTGAGAAAAACTGTTGATTATCTCTGACCCACCTCTCCCCCTGCGCTCTGGGCTTCTTCTGGCGTCAGATCGTACCCGTATTCTGTCAGCAATGTTCTGCCTGATTATCAGCAGGTTTTACATTTAGAGTGTGTGATAACGGATTCGTATTTCGCGCGCGAACTTTCGAACCCTGACAGTGAACTTCATGCCAGATGTTATGTAGTCACTCACACCTTGAATGCGGGACGCGTACTGTCTTGCTCAGCCTATCTTTGTGCTTAGTTAATGCATGCGCCTTTTGGTCTTATGATCAGTCGTTGGTCTTATTTGACGGTTTGCATCCGCAAAAGTTCTCACTGCATCATACACACCACAACTGATGGTCCGGAGGGTCGGAATCTTCAGAAAAATTTCAATGAAGAGCGTCATAAACTTGAGCCACATCTTCGGGCTTGAGACGGACAATCCGTCTACTCCAAAATATTGACATGATGCCAGTCCGTCGTATTGACTCCATCTTGATTCGCTCCCCCAACTCTACGGTAGTCCGCATTGTTGTCCGAACCATTGTTTTGAACCGAATTCACAACTAGATTTTGTGTTGTCATTGTTCTTCCCGCAAGAAGAGAGATAAAGTGTCCGTCCTCATTTGCAATTTTTTAAAAAATTTCTTTTGTCGAATACCACGGACTTATAGTTATCATTTCTTATGCTATACATCAGTTTTTAAATACATTTTTGCACGCTGATTCCAAATCTGGCCTATACATCAATGTGGAACTTCATCTTTCGGAGTATTGAAAGGTTTCTGGGGTCGCTGATTTCAAATCCGAAGTAAAAATGTCAAAGTTCAAAATGCTGAATCCAATATGGCGGATCATAATTGTACAAATTAAATCGATTTCACTAAAATTTGTTACTTGGGAGTTTTTTTGGGTCGGTGATTTAAAATCCGAACTCAAAATGGCGAAACCAATATGGCGGATCATAATTGTAAAAAAAATCGATTTGACTAAAATTGGTACACGGGTGTTTTTCTGGTCGCTGATTTCAAATCCGAAGACAAAATATCTAAATTAAAAATAGTGTAATCAATATGGCGGATCTTATTTGTAAAAATAAAACCAATTTTATTAGAAATTGTTACTGTTACACACGAGAATTTGAAATCAGCGACCCGAAAAATACCCGTGCAGCAGCTTTAGTTAAGTATGTTTGTTTTTAATTATGATCCGCCATATTGAATTTGTCAGGTTAGAATTCTTTTTTGAGGTATCTGCCATTCCGATAATGTCAGTCTCTGTTGTACTTCAAAATACACACATATTAATCAAATTCAGCAAAATTAAATTTTTTAAAATTATTCCACGACAGAAGAGTTCGGGGACATCCATTAGCATGTTCGCTATCATTCCCCAAATTTTGAAGGCAAAATCTTTATTATTGTAGGAAAAAAGCCCAGGGAACCTAACACTGCTAAAATCGATAATTTTCCAAGTATCACATGCCCTTAAAAGCAGTGATCCCAGAAGCTCTTAAATACTCCGAATCATTAAATTTACTTTGATAAAAATAATGCATTCCTTTAAGGATTAAAATAACAATTTCCATTGCCTTTTTTCAGAATCATCAAGCTCTACATGAATGTACAGGACGGATTTGAAATACACATACAAAAATCTATTAAAAAACGTTTGTAGAACATAAAATATAATATCTATAATAGAGTGGCCCAAAAATATACATTTTGGAATTGTCGACCCGCGTCGACGCCATATCATTCCCTCGTACAAACAAATAAATACATATTTTTTTCTTGTGAAATAAAATGATTTTTAGTACGTTGTGGAGTATTTTGAAGTTTTCTCCTAATGTAAGAATTAAAATAGAAAAGTTTCAAGAGAACTTGAAGCGAGCCCTGAGATTTAACCCAAACGACAGTTTTAGTATTATTACTTTGCTATTTAACTCATTGAAATCAAGTGTCCCCCTAGGGTTGGGGTATTGTAAAAAAATTAGTTGGTTCCCCAGAAAGTGCGAAAAAATGTTGGGAAATGTGCTGGGTTACAGGCTTGGGTCCGTAGCAGGAAGCTTTACGGTCGAGCCTGCATCTGGAAGTCCTAAGCCTCTAACAATAAGCCACTCTGAGTTCAACTTAGTTGCCATAAATTCGTCAGGTTCAGAGAAAAGCTGCTTTTGGACTGAAAGTTTTTATTTTCACTCTTTTTCTTAATCGCTTCAAAGCTATAAGTTACAAAAAAAGAACATTTTTTTTTATAAATCTGTTCTTAATATCCTCAAAAATGCTTCTTGAAAATTTTAAGTTAAACAATCATATCTGAGGCTCGCTACGAGTCAACGAAAATTGCAATTTTATGCAACTTTGGAGATGTCTCAAAATTTTTTGTTACCTTCTTGATATATTAAAATTGTACAAAATACATCTTTATTGAGAAGAGAACAAGTTTACAAAAGGGTAAAGAAATTGTCTTATAATTTCTTGAACAAAATCGAAGAAGTAAAAAAGTATGTTTTACGTGTTAAACTCCATAAAACACAAAAATTGCTTTACAACGTGCTAAAAATCATTTTATTTCAAAATAAAAACATAAGTATTTATTTGTTTTTACGAGATAAAGGTATGGCGCCGACGCGGGTCGAAAATTCAAAAATGTATATTTTTAGGCCACCCTAACCTATAAGCCCGTGGTTTGTAGCCGTATTCAGTAGTAGCCCTCGGTACAGGGACTCTCTATCCGCAACCCGAGGACGCGTCTGGTAGCCTGATCAAAGGCTTTACATCTCAACTCATAAAAAAAATCCCAGAAGAAACCAGATAGGAGGGGGGGGGGAGTTCGCCCGGGATATACAGGGTATCCCAGACTCAAGTTTCCCGACTTATATGGCTATATCAAAATAAAAATAAATTCATCGAAAATTCCTTTTCCAAAAATCAGTTGAAGTTTTATTTTTTGAGTTATAAGATATTTAAACTGAACCAATGAGGAGCGCGGCATAAAAAGTCGTGCGTGCGTTAACGGGAGTCCAACGTTGTGTTAGTGACCGCGGTTCTCCCATCCCCCTCCACACCTCGATGCTCACTTCAATGTAAGACACGGCGCGCCACGCCGGGGTAACAGAGCACAACAGTGCACTCAAACTTCGAGTAAAAAAACAGATTGCACGAATATTTTTACTAAAGTCATAATCGGCGGATACTATCTAGGCAGTAGTACTAGTACACTTAGACAAATTTTATAAGTTAAAAATTACGATAGAAAATTTAGCAAAGAATATTTCTAGAGAGGAAACCCTGTGATGGCTGGTTTTGATACAACAGCAAAAAACAACGACCGAAATGAAATTGCTGTGTGTTAAGAACGCGTTAAAATTGATATTACTATCTTGGCATTGAGTGTGCGATGAACTGTATACATTGTGTGCGTATGAGTGTACAATACTTGTAAGCGAGTGCTAATTAATTTTGATAGATTTACGTAGCGACTCGACGCACTGAAGTCAGTGAAGCAGGGACCGGGCACAGAGTAATACTCTGTCGTATTTGATAAGCCGTTTTATCACTATTACATTTAAACTGCCGTCTTATCAGATTTACATTAAAACTAAGTTTAATAAATACTGCTATTGTTAATTTAACTGTGATTAAAATCAGTGAACAACATCTATTCACATTTCCCATAGTCCATGAATCTTGGAAGGAAAAAATGAATGGAACAAATAAGACTAACTAAATATTTGGGGGCTCGTCCGGGATAATGTGAAGTGTTTGTGGTTCGCTGAACAGGTGAAAGACAGTGAAATCTTGAAAATTTCAAGACTGAATACACAGTACTCGGTCACTTACTCAGTATATTCCAGTGAATTTGTTCACTTCTGCCTGTTGAACTAACTCTTTGAGCTTTTGACATTAACATAGGATTTTCTTTCTACGATTGACTTCTGTGTGGCCCCAGTGCTTGAACTTTTGTAATTATAAGTGTGTGCGTAATCTCACAATTTGAAATCGAAGATTCGACTGAATCTCGCTTCAGATGAAGGGAGTAATCCCTCATTTCTCTTTTCGTGAGCAGTACAATTGCTACTTAATCCAGATGGCCAGAAGTTAAACTTAGCTTCTCGTGAGGGAAGTTTGCCTGACCTTCACACCTGACAATAACGCTCACTCACGCGCTATCAATCTCTCTCTTTCTGGCCAAGCTTCTTGTTAACCCCTTGACAAACATTCTACGAGCACCTGCTTACGACAACATACACGAGGCTCTACTACATGTCAACCACATTGGATGGTCAACAGGAAATCAAATAAGTTGAAGCTTTATTGTTTAAGATCTCTTCTTTTCTACTGTCTAAATTCGTGCGCATTGTGACTCAATTTGTTATAATTATTTTTAAAACTCAAGGAAAGCTAAATTTGTAGAACTTTGATAAAATGGTCGAATTAAGTACTGTGATGGTCGCGTTGCACGAAGCAATTTCTCGCACCGAAGTTAATTATAAAAAACTCGGTTTAGATAAGCGCCACGATACTACTGTAAGATGTCGTTTAAAGTGAGTAGAAGAGGAATGGAAACGTTTAGTAGAGCTTGACTTGAAAGCAAGATTGATGTACTCTGCTGAAGAAAAAATGAAAATAGAGTATTTTTAAAAAAAAAAACAGTTTTTACAAATTGAGGATGCATATCTCTCTGCTCTTGATTTTTGAAATAATATGCTGCTTTCTTTCATTTCAAATGCTACTAATCACGCTGAACCGACATCACGAGTAAATATAAGTCGTCAAGATTGTTCAGTTTTGAGGCTACCTAAAATAACTTTACCGACTTTTTCAGGGAATTATGTTGAATGGGAAAGTTTTCGAGGTCTTTTCGTGGTACTTATTATTAAGAATGATACATTATCTGATGCTTCTCGTTTGCACTATCTCAAAACGTCGTTAATAGGTGACGCTGATTATATAATAAAACTCGTAACGTTGACAGATGTTAATTTTTCACCCGCTTGGGATCTTTAAAAAAAAACTTTTCGATAATAAGCGCGCCTTGATTAATGCACATTTGCAAGCAATAGCGTCCATCCCTAGTGTCTCGAATGGTTCGATAGCTGACTTAAAGGCGTTGAGAGATAACATAAATGAGGCCTTGACAGCCTTAATGAATTTGAATAGACCAACGATTATCCCACTTTCGGAAAATTAAACAATTTCTTGGATATGCGTATTAGCGCGCTTGAAGTAATTGAGATGTCGAAAACGGGATCTTCGGATAAAATAAAATCTAATAAATCTCGATATGTACAAAGCCATACAGCCTCTTCCACTCCTAAATGTTTATTGTGTAAAGAGAACCATTAACTTTTTAGGTGTGCAGAATTCAAAGCCTTTAGTACAGCGGTTAGTCAAACCTACCTTGCATTTTATTCTAGAGAATTCAGGCATGGCACATTTGTAGTAAATATCCCCATTTTACTTTCAAGAAGTGGAAACAAGGTTGCAACCTCGAGAGAGCAACGGTATAGCGGGTTGCCTACCTAACAGGGGCAATTCTAAAAAACTTAACAAATCGTCCGTTTCGGTGACTTCTATGGGCCGGGATCAGTCCCCCACTTGACATTTAGTAGTTTGAGGCATATGTCGATCATGGCGATGGGTTGTGGAAGCGGATTGCCTACCTTTCAGGGGCATACACAGAAAATACCGGTATCACAATTTCTATCAAAAAATCTTTCACAACTGGTATACCTGCGGCATTTTTTGATGAAACTTCACTCTACTTCACCTGTCGTAAGAAGACTCTCATAGTTTACCTCTGAAGTTGTTGCTCTTTGGTAAAAAAAACTATTTAGAAAAGGTCAATTCACTAACTCTCCGTCAGGAAGTCACAGAACAAAAATACAAAACTGGAGCATGGCCATAATCTCAGATTGTGGGACTGTGGCGTAGGACCCCATTGATATTGTGAAGCCCATTTCAATTGTTTTACGATACACACCAGCTCCTGCCTTCTCCTTGTTTCTGGAGCCATCTGTAAAATAGTTGTCTCCACAGTGGGCAGGTGTGCTTCGCCACTAACCCAATCCTCCTTCGTGGATAGGCTGACACGATACTTCTCGTCGAAAAGATAGCGAGTTGGTGTTTTGTCTTTGACCATGTTCAGGGTCGGCCTACTCGCTATGTCGGTTGAGATCCACACTGCCGTCGAGATCCTTTCACCCTTTACCATATTTAATCCCCATTCCGCCTTCGCAGCCACGGCCTTGATGATGAGATGGAGGGGCTCCGACACTGTTAGTGCCCCCAATGACATTGTGCGTGTCGATTTCGAGGCACTAGTGACGCCTCTTAGAATCAGTCCCCTGATTCTTTCCAGTCGCGACTTCACAGTGGACAGTTCGACCCTGCTCCACCAGACCACCGCCTCAAAGGTTAGACAGGTCGCAGGATCGCTGTGTAGATTCACATGAATGTCACCGGCTTTAAGCCCCAGATTTTCCCTATGACTCTCCTACAGAGCCATAAAGTTGCTACTAGCTTTTTGCACTTGTTTTCCAGGCGATCGTTCCATGACAGCTTCTTATCTAGGATGACTCCTAAATATTTAGCTCGTTCTTTGATTTCCAGTTGTTGTCCTACCAATTTCAGTGTACTCGTGGTTCCCCACTTATACCGTCTGGTGAATACAACCGCACCTTTCTTACTCTGATTGACCGATAATCCAGACGTCTTGTACCAAGAATCCTCTATCCCCAGTGCTTGCTGCATTACTCCGAAGAACGCACCCAATGCTGGACGCGCACAATAACCAGTATATCGTCCGCGTAGCCTATAACGTGGTAGCCCTGACTCGAGAGCAGATGAAGCAGTTCATCCACTACCAAGCACCACAGTTGGGGCAATAAAACGCCTCCCTGTGGACATCCCGAGTCAATGGTACCACATAAAGTGGTATCACCCTTCGTCGTTGTTCGTTTCCTGTTGGAAAACATGTGGCAGGTCCATTACACGACTGCAGTAGGTACACCACGTGCAATCATGGTCGCCCAGATCACCTCTTTGGAGGTGTAGTTTAAGGCTCTTTCGATATCCATGAAGTTTCCAATCGCGAGGCCTTTCTCCTTCAGTTGTCCATCGATTAGGTGTACTGCTCCGCTTAGGGCCGTCTCGGTCGAGTAACCAGCCCTATAAGCGTGTTGTTCCTTGTGAATTGGCCTAGTTGATGAGACCTTGTCGCGGATATATCTATCCTCAAGCCTTTCCACTGTTTTTTAGTAGGAAAGATGTAGGCTGTTGGGACGAAAATCCTTCGATGAAGTATAACCGATCCTGCCTGTTTTCGGAATAAATACTACACTCGTGCCTCTCCATGCCTTTGGAACATATACCAGCGTCAGACCATATTTTATTCGTTTTGCCAGTACTAGCACGTCTAAACCTCTCACTGGTTTCCTTGCGCAGACCTTCGAGTTTCCCGTTCCACCAGTGTGTCTCCCCAGCCTTTCGGAATCTTGTGGGTTGACAATTAATTTCATAAGTAGATTTGATTACCTCCGTGAAAATCTTGGCTGCCATCTTCAGGGTGTCCACGTCTCTAATTGACCTGGGCACCTCCGAGAGTGCCCTCCTGAGTTCATTGAAAAACTGGTTCCAGCCCGTTCTTCTTGGATTTCTGGCCCACTTAGGGCCCGCGGATACAAAGGATTCCAATTCGAACTCTATCTGTGCATGATCTGAGAAAGTGGGTTCGTCTGAGACTTTCCACTTCTTGATATTGTCTTTAAAACAAGCGGTACATAGAGTGATGTCGATGACATCCTCCCTGACCGAGTTACGAACTGTCGGAGTACTCCCCGTGTTAAGAATATCTAATACAGTAGTGATTAGGTATTCCAATAGATAATTACGTCTTGAGTTGATATTCGTGCTGCCCCACACAGTATGGTGGGAATTAGCATCGCACCCCAGAAGAAGAGGAAGACCCCTTACCTTGTAGTAATCCACCGGTGTACGTACCTCCACTGGTGGGTTGGTATCGCTGTCATATGGGAAGTAGGCTGATCCGAGCTTAGCTCTAGCAGCGGAACAACGTTGACTCTCTTCGTCAGTATGCAGGCCCTTGGGTTGACCTTCGGACAGAGAAGACCATACGTCACCCAGCAGACAGAAAGATGTATATGCTCGAATATTTCTTCGTTTTTAGTGTAATTGGAGGTAGTTTCACTAAAAAATGCCGCAGATATATTAGTTATGCAAGAAATTTTGATAGAAACACTATAATACCGGTATTTTTTGTGTGTGCCCCTAGAAGGTAGGCAACCCACTTCCACAACCCATCGCCATGGTCGACATATGCCTTAAACTACTAAATGTCAAGTGGGTGGCCCATCCGGGCCCATAGAAGTCACCGAACAGACGATTTGTTAATTTTTTTAGATCTACCACTGATAGGTAGGCAACCCGCTATACAATTGCTCTCCCGGGGTTGCAGCCTTGTTTCCACTTCTTCAAAGTAAGCTGGGGGTATATACTACAAATGTGCCAAGTCTGATACTCTAGAATCAAATGCAAGGTTGGTCGCAATATCGTCCATTAACCGCCGTACTATAAGGACATAATGCGGCCCTAAAAGTGCTTTTGTACCATTTTTGTCGCTCTTACGGTGCTGGCCGCGACCATGCCCTGCCGAAAGCTCCGCGGGTGATAAGAGTCAATGGTCCTAAACGGGAAGTGCCAAATTTCCTGGAACAACGATTTTCGGACAGCAGTCTCCATTGCACACTCGAGACCTGACATTGTTCTCCAAGACTTCGAGAAACGAACTATATTCGTGATCGAATTCTCGGCTCCTTCCGAATACAACATAAAAATTTACCAAAATTTCAATCAATCTTCAGACTGAAATATTGAATATTAACCAGATGTATCAATGCATTATACATCAAACTTAATACTTGAATAAAATTCAATTCGCAATTTTGAATTCAAGAGCTATAGCGCGCTTTTCTCATCTGTTGAAAATCTGAAAAACTGCACCCGCTCCGAGCGAAATCGCGGTAAAATTTCAGCCCTTACCACGTCTTACAATCGTGAGATAGGTAGTTACAGTGTGGGACGAATTCAAGACGATGATCCGGCAAAAGTCTCGTGCACCCTGAGGAGACGGAGCGACCCAAGGATGACCGCCTTCTGCATCTTCCCCGCAAGCGTCTTAGAATTTTGTTGACACGCTGGGATACTTTTCCGGCTGTTTATCAGTGAAAGCTTGGCACCTCCAAGAGCGTCGATGATCAGGACAATTAGCTTAACAGAATATTCCGGGTATTACCGTCGCAACTCCCTTACAAGGTCTTTATGCTTCTTTTTCTTTTCATTCTGCTTGGCTATGATGTTTTTGTCAGCTGGTGCCGAAAATTCGATAACGAATATGGTTCGCTTCTCGAAGTCAAGGAGAACTATGTCAGGCCTTGAGTGCGCAACAGAAACAATTGTCGAGAATACGAATTTGCAGTATATGCGTCCCTTCTCATTTTCGGCAATTGACTCTATTTCCCTAGGAGCATTTAACGGAGCAGTGTTAGGGCTGATGCCGTAAGAGTGACAGAGATGGTAATAAAGCACTCTTAGTGCCGCATTGTGCCTTTGGATATTGGTCGTTCCCGTTCGATTTGAACAACTAGGTAGTATGTGTCCTAGATGCTTGGGGGGGGGGGGAGGGCATGAAATGCTCTGCAGCAACCGTCCAGAATGTCTTGGCTTAAAATGTGGCGACGGTATGCTACAGTGGAAATGACACCGTTTTGACATGCGAAAATGAAAGCCTTCGTGTCCGACTTCAATCCAGGTGATTTAAAGAAAGCAAACGTTAGCTCATACGACATCGACTGATTGTCCACATTTTTGTGGAAGATGCCGTGCATCCTCTTGTCGAGGATCTGTTCGCGCAATTTTTTCTCCTGTGCTTTCTAATCTGGGCCTTCAGGAGTGAGTACTCCAGATGGATAATGTTGGATGCATTTTGCTCACTCCTGATATTAAAGTCAAGGCCAAGTGTTTCAGCAGTCTCCTCCTCTGCTTTGTACAGAAACTCGTCCTTCGTCTATTCGTTTTTCGTCCATGGAACCACTCCAAATGAATAGAGGGCCTTCAGGAGTGAGTACTCGAGATGGGTCATTCTTAGTGAAAGTGTATTTTTGTGTCGGGCATTCAGTGTGTGATTGACTACATAACATCTGGCAGGAATTTCACTGCCAAGGTTCGATAGTTCGCGTTATCACACACTTAACAAGTCAAAGCTGCTGACCATCAGGTAGCATATTGTTGACAGAATACAAGTATTATCTGACGCTACGAGGAGTCTAGAGTGGAGAGGGATGTGGGTCAGAGAGAACCAACATTTTTTCTCTGACCCATCTCGACTGTTCCAAGATCCTCAGGATATTTTGCACTGAAAGTTAAATAAACTTTTCAAGTGTTTTTTTCAAACTTCATATGAGTACGTAATAACTAGACAAGCAAAGTTGAATCTTTATTTCATAAGAGCGTATTTAGATACTGTGAAAGATCGAAAGTAAGCTGCCCTGGCTATCCCCACGCACTGGGCTCAGTTACACTGACGAGTATAAAGTAAGCGCGGCTAGAATAAACTAGCATAAGTGAGAGTGGCCAGATTCGCGTCGGCGCAAAAGCCGCAGGCTCTCCACGTGTGCGACAGAGAGCCACCGTTGAAAACGCAGTTGCGCCGATGCGAATCTGAGCCACTCTTGGATTTAAACTAGCTTAATATAGACAGGCTTACTGGAGGCCTATAGTATCACAATTTACCTCTGGAATACGTGTAAGCCGTCTGATCTCCAAACATCGAGTAACCTAAATAATTGACCAATGAGAACGCCTCCTGTATTGATACTTCATAAAAGCATTACTTGTGACATAGCCACCGGACGCCTGTTCCGGTTGTGGATAGATGGTCCCCGTGCTAAGTTTCTGCTGAATATGGTTACAATAATTAATAAACAGTCGCGGAAAATTGTCCAGGGATTATTATTATTATTGTTAGGTAGAGACCACTATAGCCCCGCTATAATAGCAACGCTATTGGCTGATATGTCTAACTCACTGATGCAGTTACTGCCCATGAGTGCCAGACGCTTTCCCGGAATCGCAGGGCAGTGACAAATGATATCAAGAGCTCTCTCATAATCCTTTTCGTACGGGCGACAGATGAGGCTATCTGCGCGCCCTACCTTACGTATGTGATGGCCGAGGTTTCCATGTCCTATAAACATTTTTATTAGGACCTCCACTTCCTTTCCCCCGAGCTTGAATATTTTCTTCGTTCGTTCAGGGCTTAAATTTGAACCCATGAGTGTGTTGGGCTGTTTGCAGCCAGTGGATATCCTATACTCCTTCTGATGTTCCTCGGGCAGTCAACTGTTTATTTCTGAAGCGACAAACCTACTGGAAATGCCTACAACTGGTTGGGGACCAGTGAAGTTTTCTTTTGCTGCTAGTTTTGCTAGGATGTTCGAGATCTCATTGCCGTTGATGCCACAGTGTCCATCGACCCATCAGTATAAGCATATACTGATGTTTCTTTTGTTGCCATACTTCTGTGCTTTGTAGGCACATCGGAGCACGGCCATAAATTCAGATTGTAGGACTGAGGCGTAGGGCTATATCGGATTGCGAAGCTCATTACACTCCTTCTACGATACACACTGCCTCCTGCTTTTCTTATGTTCCTGGAGCAAATCTGATAACATAATACTTCTTGCTGAAGAGATAGCGAATGGGCGTTTTGTCCCTGCGCATTCTTAGGGTCGCTCTACTCGCGATATAGTTAGATTTGCAGCCACGCCCTTGATGTTGAGATGGAGAAGCTATAACCCTGTTAGTGCCTTCAATGTCAACGTGGTTGCCGACTTCGAGGCACTAGTGCCGCCTTTTAGAGCCAGTCCTCTAATTCTTTCCAGTCGAGACTTCACAGTGGACAGTTTAAACCTGCTCCACGAGACCAACGGCGCATAGGTTTACCTGGGTCGCAGGATCGCTGTATAAATCTACGTTAGTGTCTCCGGTTTCAAGCCCTAGCTTTTCTCTATGGCTCTCCTACAGAGCTATATGGTTGTTACGAGTTTCTTGCATCTGTTTTCCAGGTGCTTGTTCCATAACAGCTTCTTATCTAGGATGACTCCTAGATCTTTAGCTCGTTCGTTGATTTCCAGTTTTTGTCCTCCCAATTTCAGTGAACTCGCGTTTTCCCACTTGTACTGTCTGGTGAATACAAGCGCGCCCGTCTTACTCGGATTGACCGATAATCCCGTCTTCTTGCACTAGGAATCTACTATTCGCAGTGCTTACTGCATTACCCCGAAAAGCGCATCCAGATGCTGGCCGCGCACGATGACCAGTATATCGTCTGTGTATCCTTTAACGTGGTAGCCCTGACTCGTGAGTAGATGAAACAGTTCATCCACTACTGCGGATATTCCGTGTCAACAGTTCCATATAAAGTAGTATCGTCCTTAGTCTTTGTTAGGTTTCTGTTGCCCAACATGTGGCATGACCATTCCGCGACTGCAGTTGGCGTACCGTGTGCAATCATGACCGCCGTGATCACCTTTCTAGAGGTGTATTTCATGGATCCTTCGATGTCCATAAAGGTTTCAATCGCGAAGCCTTTCGGCTTTAGTTGTCCTTCGATTAGTTTTAACGCTCCTCTTAGGGCCGTTTTCGTCGTCTGGTCAGACCTGTAGGCGTGTTACTCCGTATGAAGAGGCCTACTTGATAAGATCTTATCACGGATATACTGTCCACAAGTCTTGCCACCTTATTCAGCAGGAAAGATGTCATGCTGATGGGACGGAAATTCTTGGCGAAGTATAACCGATCCTGCCTGCTTTCGGAATGAAGACTACTCACATACCTCTCCATGCCGTCGGGACATATCCCAGTGTCAGACTAGCCCCAGAAAATCTCACGAGCGGCCTTATAATGGTCTCTTTAGCCTTGTGTAAGAAGACCGAGTATATGCAATCCGGACCAGGCGACTTGTATGGGCTGAAAGACTCAGGGCCCAACTGACCCTGGAGGGGGTCACAATCTATTGGGCTAGCTGCCGTTTCGATCCCGGTTAAGGCACAGGTGGCTTTCGTTGCCTCAGAGGTGTCTATCTTTTTCCTCATCCTTGTAAATGAAGTTCATAGTTCATCCGTTTTGCCAGTACTGGCACGTTTAAACCTCTCGCTGGTTTCCATGCGAAGCTCTTGAAGTTTTCCGTTTCACCAGTGTGTCTCTCCAGCCTTTCGGACTCTTGTGGGTCGACAGTTACTTTCATAAATAGATTTCATGGCCTCCATGAAAATGTTGGCTCCCATATCCAGGGTGTCGAAGTCTAATTGACCTGGACACCTCCTAAAGTACACTCTGTAGTTCCGTGGAATACTGGTATTAGTCTGGTCTTCTTGGCTTTCTGGCCCATGCAGGGCCCCCGGGTACAGTAGATTCTAAGTGGAACTCTATCTGTGAGTGATCTGAGAGAGTTAGTTGGTCTGAGAATCTCCACTTCTTAACTCGTTGACAGTGTATGACGCTTATTGCGTAAAAAAATGGCCAAGGGTGCGATAATCATGAAACTTGGTACACAAGAGTTTTTGGGTCTCTGAATCCGTATATGGTATCAGAATGCCAAAGTTCAAAATGGTGGAACCAATATGGCGGATAGAAATTACGAAAAATTGGGGGATTTTCATGAAACTTGGTGTATGAAAGTTTCTTGGGTCTCTGAATCCGAATCTGGCATCATAATTCAAAAATTCAAAATGACTGATCCAATATGGTGACCAAAAGTTTTGAAAAATTTAATAAGTCGGTGGATTTGGATGAAAATTGGTACTATAGAGATCTTTATATCCCTAAAAAGGAATATGGGGTCAAATTTTGAAAATTCAGAATTGCTGATTTTATATGGCGAACCAAAAAGTTTGAAAAATCGATTGCATTGGCGGCTTTCAACGAGAGTAGGTAATCAGACTTTTAGAAATTTAAAATTTGGACCTTGTATTCAGCGCCCCAAATATTCGTATTTAGCGATCCAAATAACCCCTCAGTACCAATTTTCAATTAAATCCATCTTGTAGAACGTTCTACACATTTTGGGCCCACTTTGTGATTTTCGGTCTACCCAGTGAAGGGGTTAACATTGTCTATAAACCTAACTGTATAGAGGGTGATGTCAATGACTGTTTTTCTGACCGAGTTATGAAACTTTGCGGTATTCCTCGTTTTAAAAATATCTAAATTAACAGGTAGTAACTAAATATTCTAGTACGTCCTTATCCCTTGAGTTGGTGCCCGTGCTACACCACAAAGTATGGTAAAAGTTAGCATCACATCCCAACATAAGAGGAAGACCCCTTACCTTGCAGTATTCCAACAGTATGCGTACTTCATCTGGTGAATTGGTTTCGCTGTCATATGGAAAGTAGGCCGATCCAATGACTATCTTTCCAATTCCTCTAAGATCTGTGGCTATCACCATCAGATCCCTCGAATATAGTTCTAGCAGCAGGACGATGTTAACTTCCTTCGCCAGTATGCAGACCTTTGGTTTGGACGCCTTGATGTCCCTGTGACGAAAACCAGCGACCGTTAACTCGCTTACGGCATCTTGAACTAATCAAGGTTCCTGGATTAGTGAGGTACCTGTGTGCCTCGCAGCCATGCCCCTCTACGAAACCGCAGAGGCGCCTTTTCGGTGATGCAAGTTAATTTGTGAAATGGTTAGGCCGGGAGTAGTCATTTAGGTCTACCCCCGAACTTCCTTTGTCCTGATAGGCTCCTCCTGTCCCTGACCAGCAACCCTAAAGTTGACCTATCCAAGGTGGTAGAAGGGACTGTTGTTGTGGATATGCAAGAGCCCTTGTCTTAAACTCAGGAATCTTCACAATTAGGAGTTGTTTGGGACCTTCCATTGTGTCCACTTTCTGATGCCGATCGTGCCTGACGATTTGCTAGGCCGATGACTTTATTGAGGGGTTGAAATCCCACCTTGAGGTCTGCAGCTTCCCAGGGCCTTGTCTCTGTCACTGTATTTCGCAGCCTCATTAGCCGCTTCCGTCTCCACAGCCTCATTCCGAGGGACCGTCAATCCCTTAGCTTCCGAGAAAGCCGGGGACACAGCCGCTGCCTGAGTTCGGCTAGCCAAAGAGACAGCTTGTGAGAAAGGGGTTATGTTAGACCCACTCGGGCTCAGCCTCTCTTCCCCTACACCGCCGCCCTTCATTCTTGTTCCTTCAAATTTTGTTTTGTTTTGCAAGGTTCAGTTTGTTCACATGAGCAGCTAGGGAAATAAAAGGTCCACCCCTGAAAATCCCCGCGTGCAAGGGTAAATTGATTACTCGTGAATGTTATCCAGTGTCCCCGAGAGGCCTTCAGGACACCTTCGTACCTTAAGGTGCCAATGTTCCACGGGCACGGTCACTCTACGCGCATGGCTTAAGGGGGTGGCCACATTCAGTGAGACACTCAATGAATATCCGTTCCTAGGCTACCACACCAATGGAAGGCTGTTTCTCGGTCGCTGGCTGGCCATACGCCATTCCCGCCCTGATTCCAAAACTGTATGTTGGTCCGGGAGTGTCCTCGACCTGGGGATCCAGGAAGCCCGTGTTAACTAGGCTCTTTCATCCTTCGACCATACTACTCTCATTCATGCCAGAAGAGCCCGTTTATAGGGAACCCTTCATACATATCCATGCACATGCAGGTCGAGATCCGTTTGACCCCCTTGTCCCAGACGCTTAAGCCTCTTCACAAACTCCAAGGTATTACAGCCCCTAGGGAAAGCTGAATGGCACCTGGGGGAGGTATTTTAAATGGTGACTCTAGGATACTGGGCGACCTCTCAGATTATGCAGCCTTATCCTTACATGCGGGGCACTACAGGGATGGACGAACCCTTTCTCTAGCTGCTAGTGGGAACAACAATGATAATAGGTCAATGACAATAGGTCGGCAAACTGTGAAGATTATCCTAGAATACGGGATGCTGAAAATAATTCAAATGGAAAGTCGACGAGGAACCAGCGAAACGCTCACATTAAGTGGACAAATCGACTCAAGGATGACTTGATGCACTGCTACGATGCCAGCAGTATGCCTGTCTAGGGAGGGTATATGGCGCGTTTACAAACTCTGTAGTACCGGAAACACCCAGAGCTTCAGCACGTTTAGCGTCACTCTTTGCGAAATCAAGCTGCCTTCGTAGTAGAGGGTGGAATATTGTCAAATTCGATGCTTTCCAAGGCCTGCACCTTCTTCTCTTCGATCTTACCTCGATCTTCTTCTCGAATGAAAATGTACTCAAAATTTTGATGCCTTTTCCTTAGTCTCTCGTGCTCAAATATGTTTTCAAAGCATTTTTGCATATGCAATCACGTCTCAGGTATTTTACTCTTCAAAAATAATGAAGATGCTTTCAGACTTGATGGATTTTATATCAATACTGAACGATTGAAATCCAACGGTACTTTGAATTATTTTCATTTATATATCTTGTTATTGAATTTATTAAGTATTTATTTTAATAGAAACCAAAAACGCTACCCATTTTGATTTATCACTATCTTATTCAAATTAGAGCAGCCCGTTAAAAAAATGTATGTGTAACTTTAACATTGGCGTAACGCTCAAGGTGACCCCCCCCCTCACCCCAAGGCATTACGTATTTTTTGAATGGCCCCGTATGTGTTCGAAAATATAGAATTTAAAATAGTGAATTAGCGGCCTCTAAGTGATCATCTGTGATCTTTTTGCTGACTAGTATCCCTACTACATAGCATGCGACTAGTATGCAACTTATTTTATGATAATTCACATTTATGTATGTTTTCAATAGAACTATATTACAGGGTGCACAGTCTTTCCTTTTTTTCTGCATTTTCCCCTTTTTTGTGGAAATTTCCCTTTTTCCCCTATTCTCGAAAATCTTCCCCTTTTTCCCCTTGTTACATTGAAAATACAATATTTGAATTACGCGCAAAATTCTCTTCGCATGCGAGCGCGCATGTGCCTAGTGCGTGTTTCAATACAGAAAAAACAAAGTGTGAATCTAACGCTAATTTCAGGGTACCATTTCCCTGCAATCAAAATCAGTCTTGGTAGTGTTAATGGTACCATTAAACAAGGTATCGTTTCCCTCAGACTTGGGGTACGAAACGGCACTTGCTGTCAATTGTTTTCACAATTTTTCGGCAAAAACAATAGACGATAGTTTCGTACCCGAACTCCGAGCAAGATGGAACCCTATCTTGAAATTAAGTGCAACAAAATTTATCCCAGAGTGCTTACTGTGAATATATAATACTAAGGTGGTGTACCATGGCAGTGTCAAACTTGGCGTAAAACGCAAAATGTGAAATCACTAGACATTTTAAAAAGATATTTCTGCTTTCCAACATTGTGGACCAAAAAAACTTGAACGTACTTCGCTTAGATTCTTAAATACATATAAGTTTCTTTAAAAGTTCAAGAGGTTTATATTTCTCCAAGTTATGAACCAAAGAATGTTTTTATAAATCTGTATTTCATACAGACTTAAATAAATTCGTAGATGGAATGAAGAGGAACGTGTAGAAGTTGAATCTCTATTTCAAGATGATTCTGTTCCTCTAGTCTACGTTGTGAACAAAACAATAATTAATATGCTTCGTGTAGATTAAGAAAATTGACTGAATAAAACTTTATCACTATATAGAGATGAATAAAAATATAACATTTCCTTGAAAAGCGTTTTTTTCTTCTTTTCTACATGTAAAAATTAATCTTAAATCTTTCCCCTTTCTCGTGAAAAATCACGCTATTTCCCCCTTTTCGAGCTTATTTTACGCTGTGCACCCTGAAATGATTACAGCTTAAAAAAGCATGGTTCACATTTTTATCACATCTGTGGTAACAATGCGGTGCATCTTTTAAAGTATTGACAGATAAATTATTTTAATACAATTCAGTAAATATTATGAGTATATGGGCAATTTTTCAGAACCTTAAGAGTTTCGTGAAATAAATTTGGACAAATAAAGAAATAGCGGCGCATATGACCTTTCATATATCGCTTCTCTGGACCACCACAATTATATTCTTACTCTTAATTAATGTTTTTAAAAAATGTGTAAATCTGAGGTTATTCGCTGTATTTTCGAAACAAGTAAACCAGTGGAAAGCTGTTCTTTTCTAATTTCTGGACAGTTCATAATGTACAATTTTCAAATAAATTTTTTTTTCCTAATCTTTCTCCTTTTCTATTCTCCTCAACAAATGTTTTCTCATGTTTCGTATATCATTATTCGAACATTTCGAAGGACCATCAGAATGACAGGTTTTAAATTCCCTAGAAACTGCAAACTTTACACATTTAAATTTTTGATACCGTTACACCAGCAGCAAGTTTTTTTCAAACTAATATAAATATTTGAAAAGGTAACTGATTAAGCTTCAAGTGTCCCTAAAAAAATCACTTTTAACCGCTTTTGGCCGTGTCGGAAGTCTAAAATGCTGCAGTTACACCAGCGACACGTAAATTTGGAGAGAAACTTTACGATTCAAGTACAATTTTTCTTTACACCTTATGTGAATTTTATCAGGGGTATGTCACGCCAGCCATTCCAGCCTATAAGAAGTTTGTTCCCAACTTGACTCAGCGGAGAAACATCGAAACTGTGGCTCTGATCACCTTTCGCCAAAATGTTGTGTTTAAATTTTGACAAAAGACACATAAGTGTCAAAAAAACCCAAAATGGACGTGTCAACATCCCATGTCAAAATATAACCTTTAAAAATCTCTCTACGTGTAACCCGCCTGTCTTAACAATTTTATAAAAAGTTTTAGAATTTTTCCCTTTTTTTTTTGTAAATTCCCTCTGTTGGACGTCGGTATTTTGCTAGTTTACGTGTTATTTCGCGAGTTTAGGTATACATAGTCACAGTACATAATATAAACATAAAGATATATAACAAAAGTATCAAATATGGTTTTCATAAATTAGACCATCTTTTACACGTAAGTTATATATGTTTAATTTATAACTGCAAAAATAGATGTTTATATCGCTTTCATATTTTATAAATGTGAATATAATAGAAAAAGTTCATGAATTCTGATAGTTTACTTAAATTTAAACGAGATAATTAGGCGAAAGGCGATCTGTGCTGCAGTTTCGCATTTTTCCCGCTGAGTTAAATTGGGAACTATAATCATAATAATCGTGGCATGCCCCTGCTTTTATTAATTTAACTGAATTCTAGAATCATTTTTAAGTAAAACACGTGATTTCCAGATTTTTATCTTATAAAATATACGAATGGCAAACCTGTACAACCTGGCAAAGTGTGTACAAAATTGACACTCTGAAACTGACATTGCGCATATATCGGAGATGAATTTACTATCTGTATTACAAGTTTGTGTATACAAAATATTGCGCGATGTAGTTTTTGTTACAGGTAAACTGGTCTTATACTTAATTGATCTTACTCCTATCATCAAACACTGCAA
The DNA here is from genome assembly GCA_011634705.1 of Andricus grossulariae. Classification (NCBI taxonomy): domain Eukaryota; kingdom Metazoa; phylum Arthropoda; class Insecta; order Hymenoptera; family Cynipidae; genus Andricus; species Andricus grossulariae. The sequence continues at coordinate 7,256,509 of JAABKJ010007545.1, forward strand.
GGATATTAAGTTTGAAGGATACTGAGAATTGCCCGTATACGTGGAGAATCAATCTCAATTTTTACGGTCGTACATGAGATTCCAAGTAGTTCGAAGTTTCCGAATTATGTTTTCCAACTACGCGTGTAAGTGGACTCAAAAGTCCAGACACTGCACCCAGCTTCTATCACCATTTCAAGGCGGAAGTTCGACAATCGACGACATAGAGGTCGCTCTGCGTTATTTATATCGCTAAGTGCTCCCGATCGTTCCTTGCTTGGCTCTTGCTCTTTCGTCCACTTTCCTGGTGATTTATCGTTCTGCGACTGTACTCGTAACTGTACTCATGGAACAACTACTGTGGTTGTATATAACACTGTTTTTCACATTTTGTTTCGCACGTTGCAAGAGCGAAAATATTTAAAAGGATTCTGCACCGAGACGATAGAAGCTTTAATTTATCGCTTACGATACTGAATCTCACATTTTAATGCAGGGATTTGTGCATGTTTGTAAATTAAAATTATATTCTTAATATGCCAAGAACAGTGGAAAAGGAAGGCAGTAATTGCACCAGACTGGAAATGTTGTATTGTATTTTCACTGTAATATGAATAATGGTTTAGGATAGAGTTATAGACCTTCATACAATAAAGTAAAGAACGAGAAGTGAGACAAATTTTACATTTTACATTATTCAAGTTCCTATATCTTATATTTCTCCTACTTTATTTTTGTCTCAACGTACCTTATTTTTGATTGTTTTCCTATTTTCCATTCTTGAGTTATAAACATACAAATTTTAAATTATGCAGATTAAAAGGTATACTGAAAAAATATTTGGTTGTGACTATTAAATCAGTAAGCATTGCTATTATATTAATATCGTTCTGAGTATACTCACAGTAGTAATCATAACTATTATAATTGATATAGTTTTAACTCTTAAAGAAAAAAATGCATCATTAATTCAACATCAATTGCCCCTCAATGAGAGTATAAAAACTTGGAGAATTCCTATTAAATCAAGAAACTGAAACGTAGGTAACAAATGCTTAATTTGCGGGACGCGTGGAATTTTCATAATTTTACCTGAGTGATGAAAACTTTTTCTATCCATGAAGTGTGTAAGTTCCCATGGAGACTCACGAGAAAACATAGTTGCAAAACAATTCGAGAATTCACAGTGAATTTCTAGTGGAATTCCAAGAGGATTTAATATGCATTTTCCCTAATTATTTTTACCTATCATCGCTATAACTAGGACTGACGATAACTATAGTTGCAAATTCATGATATACATTGTTATTGAAACATACGTATTTTCATTGTTTTGTCTTCTTAATTAAAAACATGTGCGCTCTATTAGAAAATGCTGGAAGGCAAATTTGTAGGTCTAATCTAGGGGAACAGTCTTGTTATGAAACATTTTATTCTATCTAGTGCCATTTTTCAAAAAATATAGTATTCTTAATGTTATTTTTTACAATTCAAACAAAAACTGCGCGTCTTATCGAAAAATGATAAGTAACAAATTTGCAGATCTTTTTTGAGTAATCAATATTTTTCCATTCATTATTTTTTTCATATCTTGCATAGTTTGATTGCAAAATAGAATTTTGGATTTTCTAGTATAGGTTTTGGTGATTAAAACCGAAACCGTTGGCGAAAATGGTCTGGTTAACGAACTCGACCTTCCTTTGTGGTCCATAAAAACATTCGCCTAAGCGCATTTACGATTAGTCTTTAAAAAGTTATTTGGTACACAGACGATGACAACGACTGATAGACAAACATCATTGTAAAACCTTTTTTTTCTGATTCAGGGGTCTCGAAAGGTGGATATTTAAAGAAATACGCGATAGTCAGTTTTGACATAAAAGGAATATCTTCTCATTATGATGAGAATGTGAAAATCCTTCTTTGTATAAATTACTTTATTTTATTTTCAATACAATCAAAGTAGAAAGCATTGGAATCTTGTAAGCTTCCAGTCTTATAGAATTCAAAAGCAATGTCAAACTAAATTTGAAATTAATTTCATGCATAGCAGTATTTCAATTTGTCAACTATCTAATTGTCTAAGAATTTTTTATTTCAATCAACCTGTTATATAATCTTAGAGCATTTTTTAATTAAAATTGAAATTGATATGCAAGAAATTTTTCAAATAATCCTAAAGTTGAATGATTCAATTTTAAAGAAGTTCCAATTTTGAAAAAATTTTCGAATCAAATGGGACTAAAAAAATTCAGAAGTTAAAACTTCTAGCCCCTGAATTAAATCATGATCTTTGCATTTTCTTTGATAAAGTCTTCTCAATGTGTTTTCAGACACATTTGGATTATATATGTTTTCAAAGGTTCAACAAAATTGTAGGATAATTTACTGTGTTTCTAATATTTATTTTAGTTTTATAAGGTTCATAAAAGTTCACAAAAGCGATTTTTACAGAACTCCGAGAATAACGTTTTTTTGAAACTGGTAATATAAGTTCTAGGTGGGGTGAAATATACCTTAAGATCGTAGTAATTCAAAAATCTTGTTAAGCACAAAAAATGGAATAAAATTTAAGAAAATCTTAAATTTTATTATACATTATTTTCATGGTTAATTTCTAATTTATTTATTTTGAAATATTCTTTTTTTAGTCTTCAAATGTATAGTTTACTGTCTTTTTCTCTTCTATTGAAAAATCCATATTTTTGTAAAAATGTCGTCTATTTAAAAAAATATTATTTGGCATAAAAATGACCTATTTCGTTCAGTTGCTTTCAAAGGTACTATGAACTATCTTTCGACAATATTGTTTCTAACTTCATCAGTTTTTAAGCAAATTGCCTGGATGGATAAAAAACAGATTCTGCATATATACAGGATATTTCCGCTCGCTCAGTTACTCTTTTTCGTTCACGGAAAAGCGTTTTACACCCTTCACGTTATGACGACCCAGTTTGTCGGAACATCTCGGTAATGAACTCAGATTATAGATGAATGCTCGCCCCTATTCTGCAGCTTTACTCCACGAGATAATGTCGGTAGTCGTATAGAAAATACTGAGCCGTGCAATAGGATGCGGCTTTAATATAATCCTACAGAGCTTCTTCAAACGATCCTTGCATGCAATCATAAATATATGAATTGCAATACATTATATGCTCGTGTGTAACCGATAGGCTCACAAATTGCTCAGTTGATAAAGCGCTATAGTAACTTATAATATTGCGGCATTCATCCTACAGAACTTATTATAGTCCTAAGTAAATAAAATTCTTTTGCAACTTAAATAATACCCTTTTTGATTGTATAAATTTAGGTACTCTTTGAAAAAAATTACAATTGTGTTTTCATTGCTTGAAAAATTTGTAAATAAAAAAGCTATAACTTTCTATAGTGAAATACGGGAATAATTTGACAAATACTGTTTAAATTAACACGAAACCTATTAATTGCAAATATAATTATAATAACAAAGGCGGTTTAATTGCTCAAGCATTAGAATTAGCATTGGTACAAAACAAAACATTTAGAACACAGAAATACAATTGTGAAATTGTATTACGTAATACAATTCTACTATAATACGTATTTATATAAACAGAAATTGATGACTTCTGAATATTATAACGTAATCATGAGAAGCATAATTTGATCATATTAACTTGGTGAGGCTAAATAATTAATAGAATTATACGAATCGATTATGCGTGAGTTTCAACATTGAAAATTGTTACTTTATATTTATCAAACATTTTAAACTTCATAATGTTTTAAAATAAGCAAATGTAACATGTGAAAATTAATAATTTTTCTGATTGAGATCATTAAAAATGTATAACCCGTACATTTTAATACGAAAGCCATTCGACAACTTTATTATTTGTGGGCTAACCTGTTAGTAAGATCAACCTGTTTTTTTTTTTTTTGATAAAGACAGTATCCGCCAAGAGACATTATGAAAAAGAGAGAAATTTACCTATTAAAAAAATCATAATTTTAATAACTTCTATAGGTAAGTGAATCAACATTTTTAAAACTTTTTGTTTTCATTTTCAATGTTAAATTTGTCTAGAATTTTGATGAAGTATCTATTGATCTTGTACCTAATCCTGTATTTTTATGCGTTAACTTACATCCGCTATTTCTCAAACATATGTTCCACCTAGAACGGGTCCAGCAGACCCGAGCAAACTTCAAACTGAAATATCTCCGGTTTAAATAGAATTAGCTCCATTTTTTTTAAATTTTAGTTCAGAGTCTCGCAAAAATGAATATTGTAAGAATAGGTATGAAAATTATTTGCGTATAATAAATATTTTGCAAAAAAATGAAAACACTTTTTAAAAAAAAGCACTTTTTTCCGGAAATCTGCCGGGTCCCTGGAACCCGTCCTAGCACTCGAGCGTTAAGTGAAAAATATAAAATCTGACGTATGAATGGAGTGGTGTCACTAAAATCTTACGAATCCTTACATAATTAATTAGGTATTTAATTAATTTTCCCTGACCTAAAATCAAAGATTTCAGGGCGAATCGCTAAACTGAAATAAATTCTAAATAAATCCAAAGAACGTTTTATATTTATAAATTAGGTTACAAAAATACACGGATAGTGATATTTTGATACCTATATAATCCTATAGTCAATAACAACTAAAAACGTTAAAAGTAAAATATCGATTATGTTTATACGTTACAGCTCCTTCTTATTTATTTTTTTATTTTTTGTTGTTTCTTTGTTTGATACAAAGATATTTTTATAAGCTTTTATACTCTTAATATTAATATTTAATAAAAAGTTGAGTTATCTTTATTTTGGAAATTTTCCTTTTTTTAACTACGATAGACTGGTTTATTTTTGTATTAATTTTAGTGTAGGATACACTAGGGCGGCCCTTATTTTTCACTTTTCGAATTTCTTTGCTCTCCCGTCCCCTTCGCAGTTTTGTTCGTATGTCAAAAAAATCTCCGTCCAATTTGAGCGAAGTCGGTTAATATTTAGGGGTCGCACAAAGACAATGAAGTTTCCCGTTGATTTAACATGTAAAAAGTCAGCATTTTTTAAATCTGATATTTAAACATAATGCTATATCACGAATAATTCCGTATTTCAGTATATTATTCTGAATTCATCAGAGAATAAGAATCAAGCATACGTTTTGGAGGCTGAATGACTATAAGCCACTCTAATGGGTCCCCAAAGAAAACACCATAAGTGACATATTTCACTTTTACGTAATATTGCGGTGTATTAACTCTTTTTGAATTTTTTTTTCATAAATAATCATTAATCGTCAATTTAAGAATATCCGGTCATCTTCTGATTTTCAATTGTTTAGACAATTTAAATTTGTTTAAATATTTTTTCAGTTAAGTCGTGAAATGAACGTATTTTCTACACGGAAAAGAAGTTCATTAAACTTTCTTGAACTATTTCAAGAGTCGCGGATGAGAGCGAACCTTGAAAAAATGTTCTATATTCTGTATAACTTTCAGGATTTAATGTAGAACAAATCTGGAATAACTCTAAAAGAGTTCTATAAACTTTATACTGAACTTTGATTTAAAAAAGTTCACATCATTATAAGGTTTAAATATCTCAATTCAGTCAAATGTATAGAAAAATTCTTGAAAAAATGTTGAAAAATCTCATAGAAATTAGATTCGAGGTATTGAGTGTTTGTGAACTAATTTAATATGAGATCTATAGACTTCAGTTCTGTAAAATGTAGCTGCGCAGTCGTTACTGTGCGCAGGCAGCGACAAATACTCCCCCCCCCCCCTCGGCCAATGCGTTTAACATATAACGCCGGTTAGTGAATAACGATTAGTGAATAATAATTTATTAGTGAATTATAACTTATTCAACTTGATATAACTTATATAAACTTATTCTATATAGCTACCCGCCAAAACAATAATTCCAAATGGTGAGTCGATGCTCCGAGTGCACCGGGTCGCGCACCAGGTCGTTCAGCACGTATTCTACGAGAACTTTTTTGAAATTTAAATTGTGCCAACATAAAAAATAACTAACAATGGTGAGTCGACGATCCGGGTGCACCGGGTCGTGCACCAGGTAGTCTAGTACGTAGTCTACGAGAACTTTCTAAAATTTAAATTGTGCCAACATCCAAAATAACTACTAGTGGTAAGTTGACGATCCGGGTGCACCGGGTCTTGAACCAGGGAGTCTAGCGCGTACTCCTGGAGAACTTTTTAAAAGTTCAAATTGTGGCAACATCCAAAATGACTACCCGTGGTGAGTCGACGAACCGGGTGCACCCGATCGCGCACTAGGTCGTTTAGCACGTACTTTACCAAAATTTTGTTAAAATTTGAATTGTGCCAACATCCAAAATAACTACCCGTGGTGAGTCGACAATCCGGGTGCACCGAATCGCGCTTTTAAAAAGTTTAAAAAGTTCTTGTAGAATACGTGCTAAACGACCTGGTGCGCGACCCAGTGCACCCGGATCGTCGACTTACCACTAGTAGTTATTTTGGATGTTGGCACAATTAAACTTTTTCAAAGTTCTGGTAGAATACGTGCTAAACGACCTGGTACGCGACACGAATCACCCGGATCGTTGACTCACCATTGGTAGTCATTTTAGCTGTTGGCGCAATTTAAGTGTTTAAAAAGTTCTCATAGATGACGTCTCGAAAGACGTGGTGCACGTTCCGGTGCACTCGGGCAGTGGACTTACCATTGAGAGTTGTGTCGCTTATTGGCAAACATAGGATTTTGATTTTCAACACGGGCTATTGTTCTCTAACACTTGGATGTTCTTAAGAATATTCATTTGTGTTTAACGTCTACTAAGCATGGGAGACGGACAAGAGCAAGGCTTTAGCCATGCTACCGTTTAGCCGTGATCCATGGTTTAGCCAGATATTTCTAATTTTATTGCCATGCGTGAAACATGCTAACTTTCTTCACGCGGGTATCTAACTTCTTATTAATCTTGAACCTACACTGTAAAAAAGTTGGTGTAAATTTACATCCTGCGACGATGGAAATTATTCGATCGGTGTGACACATAGTAAATAAGCAGAATTCTGTAAAAATACATATTTTTCTTCTCAACCTGCGTCAACCATAAAGAAATACATTCAAGACGTAAATTTCCCGTCGTCGACCGTGAAATTACGTGCGGATCGGAAATCTCCGAAATCTCGTTCAATTTTGTCTTCATCTTTTATAACCGAATAGATATTTCGAAGTTTGGTTCGCCAAAAACTTTTCGGTTATTAAAATTTCAATATTTTTTTCATCTCTGACTTATTCCTAACGTTTCCTGATTAACAAATTTCCATGACTTTTCTCTAATTTGCAGTTTTTCTCTAACCTGCGGCCACCTTGCTACTATTCACAATTATTTACAGAGGTGAACATATTTCAAAGCTATTTTCTGTATTTAGGGGAGAAAACGGAATATAACCAATTGACAGTCTCAACATTTAAAAATTAATTTTTTTCAAGTGAAAGTACAAATTATTTTTATATATTCACGGCAATGCGACATGGCGTGCAAAAAAACGCAAACAAGAATGCAAACGAATGAAATGCGCACCCATTGCTGAGAGGCCGTTTGGGCGTCTCCGGAACTCATCATTTGGCACGACTTATACTCGAGAGTCCCGAATGGTCCAAATTTAAGTCCTGCACATAATTCTGCGGCGTTCCTCCGTGCGGACTTACTCGCTCGCGGTAGAAAAGCACACATCGTCAAAATTTACATATACTTTCGTAGACTTAAAGTCCCAAGTTAATTTATCACCTTACGTAAACTTACTATGTCTCACTCCGATCGAATAATTTCCATCATCGGACTAGTAATTTTACAGTCGACTGCCAATAGAACAACCTTCGTTCTATTTTCACATTGCTACCTGAACAAAAATCACACTAGATTGCAAATACTAACTGTAGTATCGTAAATTAATCAGATTATACATTGCAATTTGAAAATACACCGCACGTATAATTACTAGCTGATTGTAAATAGCACCAAAGCTTTTTTTACAGTGTACTAGAACTTGTAAAAAAGAAAGAATCTGCGATTAAAAAATTTTTCGACATTTAAAATGTCAAAAATTATAGAATTATAGAAATTTAGAAATGAAATTTTCAAAGCTAACAAATTTTTATGAAACGGGTCACAAAAATATGTCACGGGGCCCTGCACAGCTGTAGCTTATATTTTAGATTTTTTTTGATACTACAAATTAAGTTAGCTGTGAGGTTTTGTTAGGAGTTGCGAATGCGTAGGTAGGGGGTTCAAACCCACAGCGAATAAAGATTTTTATAGCGTGCTTTTTATAGCGTGATTTGTTTTTGAGAATAAACTCCTCACTGCCGGTAATATCGACCATAAGCTGAATGGTACACTACCGTCGGAAATTGTCGTTACAATCAGCGAAAGTACTATTAAAAATCACTGCTGACTTTGAAACGTGATTACTCGTTTCCAAAACGAGCGAAAAATTTTTTTAAAACACTGTTAAAAATGTTATTAAACACGTCGAATAATTCCTAATAAAGATATTTTTGGCATTTTGAAGAGAATATATCAGTGGCGAAGCATAGAAAATGCAAGAATTTCTCGAATTTTGTACCTCTAATTCAACTTGTGACACGACCTAGGTCTTAAGGTCTTATCTCTAATTTAAGCTAATAAAACTTGAAAAATCTCCACGGGTTCTTGAGTAATACGTCTTGCAATGTCAAAGTCTCAAACTTCAATTTTCAGTCAGCGATCATTGCTGTCGGCCTCGAAAGCGGTGATCGCCGAGAATTTCTCAAATTTTGTTCCTTAAGTTTAACTTGTGTTGTGACTTACTATACTAATGCAAAAAAACTGAAACTGACAGGACGTAATCTGTGAAATCTCATCTCTAATTCAAGCCAATAAAACTTTCAAAATTTTTACGGGTTGTCAAGATATGACATAAATGTTCAAGCATATCTGCTTCGCGTCTCAGTCGGCGATTACCGCAGATGGGGAGACTTGCTGCTAAAGCGACTGAAATTTGGCGCAGACACGCTCGGACATTTTTAGTCCTATCTCGAGAACCCGGGAAGGCTTTTGAAAGTTTTATTGGCCTAAATTAAAGATAAGACCTTAAACAGTGTGTGTTTCAAAGTCAGCAGTGATTTTTAATAGTACCTTCGCTGATCGTACAGACAATTTCCGACGGTAGTGTACTATTATGGTCGATATTTGTCGAGAATCATCAGACCGGCAGAAATTTTGAACAGTTTATTCACAAAAACAAAATGTGTAACTGTGATAATTGAGGACAGTGACAACGATTAAATTTTCAATCAATATGAAACTAAATCAGATATATAAATGAAGCTTCCGAAAAATTTCAAAAATGATAGAGTACCACGAATAATCATTGTATCTTTTCATTTGCAATGTATATATAATGTATCTAATAATGTATAAATACACTTATATAATTGTATTATATGCATATATTCAGGTATCAGTGGGCCTCCGGAGTTGGAATATGTGAAGGTTACAGTTTTTGATTTTTTACACTATGATCCCCCTCATTTAAAAATCGGAAAAAATTCATGATAATAGCGCTTTAGGTTACTATTTTGTGGTAAAAAACTGAGATAATACTTGAGTTTTATTACACAAATAAATTCATAGAAAATTTTGAAAATTTGTTTGAGTTTGAATTTCCCGCGAAAAGATTTTCGAATAATCATGCACGTTGAGAATGATTGAAAGAAGTCCTGTGAATTTTTTCAGATTTTTTTTAACGATAGAAACAGAGAGAAAAAGGAAATAGACGTTTACCCCCCCCCCCCTATCTCATCCAATATGGCGGCTAACGGTTTCAAATTAAGGGCACGAGGGTTTCGCCGGCCTGTCTTTGTGATTTCGTCGTGTCCTGTGACCACCCATCTCACGGTTGTGAGACGTGGCCATGAGTGGAATTTACCGCGGTGCACTGGGAGCCGGTGTCATGTTTTAGATGGCAGTTTCTCCCAGGGGGACCCTGCGGTGGTTGTTAACCTTATTTTTCAAATATATATATATATATGTATAACTATATATATAACTATCACTGGATCGTAACCTTGAAGCCATAATTGAGTGCCAAAAATATGCCACGGCTCTTGCGAGATGGATGCAGAAAGCTGTCATCCTTGGGTCGCTTCGTGTACTCAAAACACACGAGGGTTTCGCCGGACTGTCGTTGTGATTTCGTCGTGTCATATGACCATCCATCTCACGGTTGTGAGACGTGGCCATAAGTAAGATTTACCGCGGTCCTACTGGGAGCCGGTGTCATTTTTTAGAAGGCAGGTGCTCCCAGTGGGACCCTGCGGTGGTTGTTAACCTTATTTTTTGTCACAAAGGCAACACTCATTATGCATCTAAAGTCATTATCAACTTGAGTGTCGAAGTATTCGAACGTCATATTAAGCGAGCTAAGATGGAAAGTCGAGGTCCACCAGGAGTTGGATTCAAACACACATCCGAAGGAAATTTTGATATTAAAAGCAAAAAGTTGTGCAATTTAGCTAAACCTCAGGATCCGTATGATGCACTAACTTCAAATCTAACACAACATATGATACAACATGAAATAGGGTCTATCTATGGAGTTTTAGCATCTACAAATGAACATTCGAAAAACTTAGAAAGTGATGCTGAAACGAAGCAAGAGCTGGTGAGTTGTAATTTAGTGCTCACATCTCAGATGGACACCAAGGTGATTGCACTCGAAAATGGACGAAAAGAAGCTGCAGGTGATGAAGGAACTGCATAAGCCTGCAAAGAGAAATTACCAACGTCCACGTGTTGAAATGCGTGGTATTGATGAGACATGGCAAGCCAATCTCGTTGAAATGATACCAAATGAGCGAGAAAACAGGGGTTATAAATAGATGTTAAACATCATGACATATTTTCAAAATTTGCTTGGGCAGTCCCGGTCAAGACCAACAGAGGTGATGATGTAACTGCTGCAATGCAATCGGTACTAAGTAAAAGCCGTGTGCCTAAGAACTTACAGGTAGATCAAGGCAAAGAATGTTACCTCTAGCTATAGTTTCAATGATGGTCTCTTTAACACGTTGAAATAGTACAACACTCAGTAGAATTAGATATTGATTCACACATGAGCTGACTTCCTTGAGAACAGCAAACGTTGTCGCTTGAAATATAAATAGATATTTTCATTTTCCTTATGCATTTTCATCTTGATCATTTTCATACAATGCTACTAAAAAATCTCTATATGATGCTTTAAAGTGGATAATAAGGCTTCCACAATTGATGCTTTGCTACTTCTCTTCTCCATTGAAATAGGATGAAATCAGATGAAAATGGCTTTGTAACAGTTTCCAGTCTTCAGGTTGTAGGGAAACGGTGGCACGCTGATGACTTGCAGCTAGTTGCACTACTAAAGTCAAACTTTCATCTTTTTGAATGTCTAATCTAACAATTATTTGTTTTGCGAACGATGAATTTGGGTTATATGTTGTTGAATATAACATTTCATTTCGATGAGAATTAGTCCACGCGCCCTGTCCAAAAGAGGCTCATTTGGGGACATAAATGCCACCTGAAGTTCGACTTCGGATTCCTGTAGTGCTAGCATATAGAACAAAAGCCTATATGTTTGCGACCACGGAAACACTGCATGTGTAAACAATGACCAAAGATTGCAAAAACTGGTTTTTTGTTTATGGCTACTAACCTATACGTCTGTCAGGAAAAAAGTGTACTTGAAAAATGTAGGTCTTACAAATATCTACAAAATGACGTGTCGTACATTAAGATTTGTTCATTTGTTTACTTGAAACAAATCAAAACCGCTTGCAAGTGCCTTTTTTAAATATGCAATTATTATTGCAATAATTATTGAAAAAGTTTCAAACATTCAGAAAATATGTTTCTTATCACCCGTGAAGTGTGCCTTTCAGCCCAAAATAATAATTAGTTTTCATAACGTGTCATTTGTTATTAAAAAATGGAATATTTTGAACGGAATTTCTACAGATTTGGCAGAGAGGATCTGACCAAAAAGTGGGTTATTGTCCTCTGCAAGAGTTGTGCTATGAAGTACACTTAGCGGCAAAATGATTTTTCATTATTAAATTGTACAAGAATCGGGATTAAATTAATTCGATAACTGCTATTTTTCTACATATTTTCAACAACAAAAATTTTTGTAGTTGCAGAGAAGGCGAGGATATATTTCTTTTCTTCAAAACTTACTGCTACAGCAATTTTCAACCTACAGAGCTCAAATTTACATTAAATACAGATTAAGATCCTGTACTATTTGATATTAAATTTCCCAGACAATGCATTATTATTTTGTTCTTGATTATGGTGACTGATTATGGGAGAAGGATCGACGCGGTCTGTGGCGGTGGAGTCGGGGAAACCGCTGCTGCTGCTCGGGCGCTCGCGCCATAATTGAATTCACGCCTTCAAATTGAAAAAAGTTTATATATCTCCGCAAACAATGGACGTATTAAGATTTTTTTTTTACTTTTGGCTAGCTTTCCGTGCTGATTACAAATCTGTTAAGAAATTCTAAAAAAATTATATCTTGTGCAAGCAATGCACAACTATTTTATTTATCTTCCTATATCTTACCAACAATTTATTGTTTATTGCATTAAATGTAAAATGTTTCTTACTGCTTAAAACGAATGCATGTAATTAATTACCCTAGAAACAAATTTTTGGAAAATTCTCAAAATGTTGTCTACAAACCAAACAACATTTTTTTTTTAATCTAAAAAAGTAAATTTATTATGCGTTAAAAAGTACTGCAGCTAATATTTTCATAAAATTTAATGTATTTACATCAATTTAGTCGATTTCAGAGTTTTCAAGAATCCACCATAAACTTTCTTCGACTATTTTTATAATAACGGATCATCTAGTGTAGGTAAAATATTACAAAATTTATACCTTGCTATACATTAGATTGATTACAAATTATATTATTGTAATATTAAAATAGACTTAGACGACTTCTAGACTTTGTAATTCTTCTTCTTGCAGCAGATACAAAATGATCCATTATTATAAAAACGGTCGAAGAAAGTTTATAGTAGATTCTTGAAAACTCTAAAATCGACTGAATTGGTGCAAATAAATAAAATTGTATGAAAATATTAGCTGCAGTAATTTTGCTGCATAATAACTTCATTTTTTCAAATTAAAAAAAGGAAACAAAAATTTTGTTTGGTTTGTAGACCACATTTTCAAGATTTTCAAAAAACATTTGTTTCTAGAGTAATTTATTGCATGTATTTGTTGTAAACAATAAGGTACATTTTACACTCAATGCAATGAACAATAAATTGTTAGTAAAATGTAGGAAGATAAATAAAGTAGCTGCCACAAGATACAATTTTTTAAAGAATTTCTCAACATATTTGTAATGAGCACTAAAAGCTAGCCAAAATCGTTTTGTCGCGAAGTGTACTTCATAGCAAAACTCCCGCAGAGATCAATAACGCTCTTTTTGGTCAGATCCTATCGGCCAAATCTGTAGAAATGCAGTTGAAAGATAGTCAATTTTTTAATAACAAATGATATGTTATGAAAACTAATTATTATTTTGGGCTAGAATATAGCACACTTCTTGAGGATGATAAGGGACATATTTTCTGAAAGTTCAAAACTTGTTAATTAATTATTGCGCAATAATAATTGCATATTTGAAAAAAGGCACTTTCGGGTGGTTTTAATTTTTTCCCCAGTAAACAAATGAACAAATCTTAATTCACGATACGCCATTTTGTAGATATTTGTAAGACCTACATTTTTTAACTACACTTTTTTCCTGACAGACATATAGGTTAGTTGCAGATAAAAAAAAACCTGTTTTTTCCATCTTTGACCATTGTTTACACACACAGTACTTCCGACGCCGTGGTCGCAAACATACAGGCTTTTGTGCTATATGCCAGCACTACAAGAATCCGAAGTCAAATTTCAGATCGCATTTATTTCTCCATTTTGGACAGGGCGCCTGGACCATATATGACATGAGATGTTGCATGAATGAATCGTTTTAAAACACTGAGTATTAAATGAAAGTTTCACACCATCTATTATCTATTCACAAATTAAATTTGATTGTATACACCACCCAAATACAACATAAAGAGATCTGTCTTCACATGCTTTCATGGTTGCCTGCAGAAGAGTTTCATCCAATTCAAACAATGTAACCATCCTCTTAGGTAGAAAGACTGAAAATTTGTTGTCCACAATTGCGAAAAACCTCAATCCGTACATAGTCTACGCTTTCTTTAGGCTATTAATTTCATATTTTTTATTCAACTTCAGATTAGCAAGCCCCTTTGTTGGAAGGAAGTGTTCGATTTCTAGACCTACTTTGTCAATTAACTGAAATCCATTTTTCACTTTCTCAAATTTTCAATAAACTTTTCAACTTCCTTATGAGATTCTGAATATCTGACCGCACTTGTATTAACTGTTTGAGTTCTTGGATGTGTTTCAGAAATAAATTTAATCGAATGCTTAATTCTTGTTACTTTCTTTTACAATTCGGCATCTAATAATATACTAAAGTGATGAAAGAGCTGCGTGACTTTTATACCATACATATAATTTCCTATCCTTTTCCATGACTGTATTTTCTTTTTACAATTAAGAAGCTTCTAGATATGAAAAAAATTGCAATGTCTCCTAAAAAAGATTTACGTATCTGAATTTAGTGAATTGACATATAGCAACTCACATTTTTTTAAGTTCCTATAATTCAGGTTTCGTATGCTTGGTTTTTTCTAGTCTAGCATAGAAATTCTAGTGAAAAATACTTAAAAATGATAACAACCTAAAGAATTTATTCGTATCATTCCCACAGCACTCTTATCTCCATATCATGTTGCAAGCACGTGCAGATGCTCGCATTTTCAGCGAATTTTTTAGTATTATTATCATTATTATTATATAAGAATCTTCATAATTTTTTCATCTTCTTATCATATCATAAGCTGGAACATCAAACTTCCGCCTACACACACGTATATGCACGGGTACACGCACACATCTTCAGTGGTTAACCCTGACATTCAACAAATGATGCAACAAGTAGCCGAACCTTCCAGATACTTTGACGCAATATATTTGTCTTCAAGAGCAGGTGCCATACAACTTTCCACAATGTCGGTACAGAAATCTATAGAGAACTACTTTGATTATTGAGTGATAATACGGAGCGACAACAAATTTCTGCTCTCTACATGTTAGCCGCAAGTTTGCTAACCGTACTAATAATCGAATATTGCCAAAATGATCGAAAAGGATCGACGCAGATAGCAATGAATGAGAAGGCAGGAACTGAAAGGGAAGCTGTCAAAAGAAGAAGAAAATGATTAATGTGGATAGGTGGATGATAGAAAAGGATAGAGTTGGATAAAAGGTGAAATAGGAGGGATAGGAACAGGATTGAAAATAACAGGTGCGATTGTTGATTAAGAAAGTGATAGAACGAGACTGTTGCAAAAATTTATTTTGCATTACATGAAAAATAATTCCACATAAATATTAAATAACAATGTGAAATTAGGCGTTAAGTTTCATTATCATGTAAAAACAAAAGCGCGCAAACATAGCGGATGATGTATCTCTCTGTAGGTCTCTGATGCGAGATAAAAAAATGAAATATTAAATACTATTTCTATGAGAAATGTATGGATAAATTTCGAAGCTTTTTACGAACAGTTCGAATGACCTACGAACAGTTTCTGAAAATTTCAGTCTTAAATATAAACAAAAAATATTTTCATTTGTGCGATTCAGTTTATATTAATTTATAAATTCGCAACCCGGAGGATTCGAATCCTCAAAAACTGCTGACTCAACAGTTTCTAAACAATAAACATCGAGTTCATCAATTCTTTCTCCGCAAGTTATTTACGAAAATAAATAAATATCCGAAGAATTTTCCTCATATCCGAGACCCAACTACTACTTCCTGACTTTTTAAGGACAAATTTTTTCCTTGTAGTCCAGGCAAATAAGATACAGAATATTCTTCAATATATGATTTTTATCTCATATTTTTATAATTTACTTTTATCATTAGCTTTCTATACCTATAAATTATTTATGTAAATATAGAAAGTAGTTACTTGAGAGTTGCTGAATATTCGAAGCACACTACACCACAAGTTAGCAAATATGTAATTCTCTCAATAGAAATAAATTTCATATACATGTCTCTATATTTAAGTATCATACCTACTTCATTATACTGCTAAATCATACTTGTCATGGCTAAGCAGATATACAATGTTAATTGGCCACGCAAAAACCAAGACCATAAAATTAAAACTCGAAATTACCTCGCAAATAAAACTGGCATCGATTATAAAGTTGTAAATTATGTGCTATAAATTGTACGAAAATCTTAAGTCTTGCAAACAAAGTTTCCCTATCAGAGTGGATTCTCTTCTTTCTTTTAACAATTCAGAACGAGAAAATAGAACCATTATTTTCTATTCGGCGAGTTTCTTCTGAATAATTAATAACTTATTTTTTGTTACAATGAAGAAGCTGTCCTATTTGAGCCTCCTTATATTTTGTGCAGTTTTGACGCAAGGAATTTCAGGTTTATTAGACGAGAATATTGGTAAGTGAAACTCACTTTTTCTATTAATTTCTAATCTATTTCCCTTCCGTCTCATTCTTCTTATTTTCTTAAATCAAATGCTGCTGGAACTGTAAACATTTTTGAAAGTTTTAAAATTGAATAATGTAAAATAAATTAATGCAATTAATGAAATTGGACTGCAGATCATCGGCCCTCCAATTTTACATTAAGAAAATACTAGTTTTCATGGGCTGACTACAAGTCAGCAAACTTCGCCTTTTTTCTTCTATTATTAAAATGAGGGAGATGACCGCTCACTAGAAGGCGCTAGCAAGCTTACTTAGGTGCCCGCGAAATTCAAAGTCAAATTAAGCAAAATAAAATCCTTTGAAGAAAATTATGAAAAGTGAGCGGAAAAAAATATGAAACGTGGACTGTAGCTTGATGAAAATATGAACTGCAAAGTTAGAAAGCATTAATAAAGATGAAACGAAAAATGTAGTAGAAAGATAAGTTTTAAAAAACAGTAGGTAAGATAGATTTTTTACTATCGTTCAAAACTTACCTCTCTGAGAAAATCTTTCTTTTTCCTTTTCAATAATGTGTTCCGACTTTGCGATTCAACTTTTCATTTTGGTACAGTCTATGTTTCACATTTTGTTTCACTCATTTTTCATAATTGTCTTTGAGAAACTTCGCTTAATTTGAGTTCGAAATTCGCCGCCACTTATCTAAGTTCGCTAAGGGCCCTTTCACACGATTGCACATCCGCGAGTTGCGGACTTGCGCAAGTCATGAGTTGTGAAAATAGAGATTTTTCCGTCAGCGGAAAAATCTCCGAATGACGTTAATTTGAATATTCGATTTTTTTTATTGAAAATTTAACGTTTTCCGAATTATAGGCAAGTGTATTGAGCTTAAGATAATTATGAAGGAATAACGGCGATGAATTAAATACATTCTTCAATGTTTTGATGAAAAAAAAACAAGCCCATACCAAATCATATGATTTCTCTCCAAGTTCTCAGTGCATACGAGGTATATATACTGT
This sequence comes from Andricus grossulariae, assembly GCA_011634705.1. Classification (NCBI taxonomy): domain Eukaryota; kingdom Metazoa; phylum Arthropoda; class Insecta; order Hymenoptera; family Cynipidae; genus Andricus; species Andricus grossulariae. The sequence continues at coordinate 7,274,161 of JAABKJ010007545.1, forward strand.
GCACAGGAGGTAAGTGTTTCTGATATTAGTTAACGTAAAAATATTATGCCTTTGCAACCAGCAGCCTGTATAAGTCTTACGGCACGTCTTTACGAAAACGTAGCCGGCACAACCCCAAACATAACCTCTATAGTTGCTTCTGAACAATGATAATCGACATGCTTGTTCATGATGATTTATTATATTAACAACTGCTAAAAGCACTTACCTTATGTACACGAAAATATTAGGTTGTGTGAGAAGCGATTCGAAACAGGAAACACCCGAAACTCACGCAAACATCACTTTGAGAAAAATCAGCTGACTTGTCATGTGCTCGTTTCTTTTCATCAAAACATTGATAAATTTATTTAATTCATCGTCTTTATTCGTCCATAATTATTTTCAGCTCAATAAACTTGCCTACAATTTAAAAAACATTCAATTTTCTATTTTGAAAAAATCGAGCATTCAAATTACCGCCATTCGGAGATGTTTCCGCTGACGGAAAAATCTCTATTTTCACTACTCATGATTTGCCCAAGTCTGCAACTTGCGGATCTATAATCGTGTGAAAGGGCCTTAACGCCTCAGTGAGCTGTAAACTCTCCCATTATGGAATCACATCAGGTTTCGCGTTGCGTAGGATGCATTTTCATACTCTTCTGCGAAGTACTATTGCTCCACTATATTGTGTGCAAATTCATAATTGTTTCAAACTTCTTGATAACAATTCCAATTTTGCAGATAAAATATCAATTCTTTTTTAATATGAAAGAGCGATTTATGAATTAACAATAGCATCAAAAACCTGCAAATCGATTTTTTAACCCTAGGATCCTTTTTCTGGCGGCACGTCACACACACACACACACACACACACACACACACATATATATATATATCCACAAAGAAGTTAAATAATTTTTAGAAGAATTTATTAAATAGTTAACGATTCTAAATAATAAATTAATTCATATCTTTCTTCCAGACGAATCCAACATCGTTCATATTCGCCAAAAGCGTGTAATTAGGCTAGATAAAGATGGACGTAACGAAAGTAGACCAGTATCGCTTGAAAACGTTCCCTACATTGTCAGTATTCAAAAAGATAATCGTACTGCGTGTCCTGGTACTATCTTATCTGCCGTATTTGTCTTAATACTTCGTCCTTGTGTTTTTTCAACTTCATCTGCTGCGCCCACATTCCCCAATTACAAAATTTTAACTCGTTCAGTGTCGGGAAACAGCAGAACTACTCACACTATCAGAAGAAAAATAAAAGTCGAACCGGCTAAACAACTAGGTGATTGTTTTACTGCTTTCACCTTCTGGTTCGAAAATAAATTTCTTAAAAATCGATTAGCCAAGAAATAAGTTTTAACTCATTTTGTGTTTACTTTAGTATTTCTGGTTCATTTGAATTGAATTCTAGTTATTATTTCTTTTACAGCCTTAATTGAAGTTTCTCCACCTTTCAACTTTGAAGAAAGTCCTAATAGGCCAATTAGGCTGTTTCTTGGGGCTCTACCTCCTCCACCTCGTGTAGCGTATGGCATTTTTACTGGCTGGGGATGCACGAAGCCAGGATCATCATTATTGTAAGTTATTAAAAAAATTTCAACGTACATAAAACAATATAATTAAAATCTGCTTCATTACTGAGTCAAAATATATACTCAGCTCTCGCATTTCAGCCACCAGCGTGTATTTCCTGGGCAGCTAATGCAAGTCCGACTACCGATAATTACATTGGCGCAGTGTCTGCATATTTACCATAATAGCCTCACAATAGTTACCGACCAAAATATGTGTACTCTTGATGAAACTAAAAGAAGAGGTACTTGCTATGGCGATGAAGGAGGCCCCCTAGCCGTCCAGTTTCCTCCACTAGTAGAGCACCAACTCATTGGAGTATTGCTTTTTAAAGGAAGAAAGTTGGGTAAGCATCCGGATGTTTTTGTTGATCTTAATCGCGAGGTGGTAAATCAATGGATCACGCAAACCATTCAAAACCATGTTATACACTGAATCACATTTCATACATTCTCTAAACTTGTATCAGTCAGGAATGATTTGCGGAATAAAATCAGTAAGTAATCTGTAATCAGTCGTTTTTATTGATAACCTCTGAAAATCCAGCAAATTGTTATTCAAACTAACTGAATAATCAGCGCAACGTCAGTCCCTGAATAAGATCAGTAGAGTTATCAGTATTTTTCATTTAATAAGAGTAAAAATCTATATTTGCTTCACTGTGTATTCAGTCAAATTCACTGATTAATCAAGCGAAATGGGTCACTGGAATTTAACGAAGATGGTAGGTGTAAGGTTAAGGCTGTGCTATATAAAAACTAATTAAAAATACCAATATACTGATCACTTACACTATATTACTCAGATTTATTATTACCAGGAGGTGCTTCCACTGTACTGCGCAATGTAAAAAATGTGTCACGAGAGTTGAAAACGGCCGTGCGGCGGCGCTGGTAGTAACTTTGTTTTACAAAACCATGCAACACCATAGGAAAAATGCATAAAAATTAAAAAATAAATATCAAAAACCGTTTAAAATCATTTTTTCTTCGTAAAGTAGTCCGGTGGTAAATAAGACTTATGTACTTGCTTCTTATTTTGTTTAATATAGGAAAAAGCGGCACACTTGACGTAATTCGAACAAATAATTTGCATGGATATTGGGGACTTATAAAAAATAATTTAAAAGTAAATAACGAATTTTAATTTAAAATACATAAAATCCCGAATTTAAAAATATCCCAAACTAAAATTGACTGACTTCGAAACCGAATTATTAAATTCCCACAAATATTTCAAGTCCCGAAATTTAGAACAGCCGAACATGGTAAATTGATTATTAATTTATGAGCCTTATGAAATCCAGGGTGGCCGTTTCAATCAAAGAAAAAAATTCCCAGTCATTTGCCGTTTATCTTCCGGTTCGCAAACTTTTTCCACGGTCAATGAAATAAAAAAATTCTAACTCTAAAGCTAAAAATCTTTCCATTTGAATTAATAAAAACTGAGCTGCAAGTAATATGGTACATCATAAAATATTATAGTATAGTCACTCTTAAAAAAGGGCCATTAACAATTGTTTTTATCTTTGGTAACACTCAAATTAATCTAAAATTATTTGGCGAAATCTATTCTATTTTTAAAATATAAGTGAATAGTGTAGGGCAAAACTTTTTCCCATGTTCTGTACAAGAAAAGTAAAATTTGAGTTTAGACAAATCATTTAAGACTAAGTTGAAAACATGACTTTGCTTGCAATGCAGAGAAAACGAGTAACCTGATTTGCACTCCGAAGCGATACACATCGGCATAATTAATGCGATAAACAAACATAAAAAAAACTACCAGAATACTCCACCCGGCTTTTTTCACAATAATTGTATAATGAAACCGTTTTATTGTTACATTTTGGTGAGTATAGCCGTATATAACCATATATACCCATATAACCGCCAAAACAAAAAGAACAAACTTCCTGCTAGCGACGCTGCATGGCCTTTTTCAACACATGGACTATTTTCAACTCTCGGAGACAGGAGGCTGATTATTACCTGCAATATGTTCATAGTTATTTATGAAAATTCACAATGTGTGTCGACTACGTAAAAAAGCAATTAAAATATATTGTAAGACGGAACGTCAACTATTAAAATTAAAAACATGTTTATTATTGATCCCTTAACACTTTTCTTCTACGAATAAGATATATATGTACGTTTTGGACAATTTTTTATGTACAGTTGTCACTTTAAGGACAGAAATAAAATTTCACAACACATTTTACTGCAATAATACTTTTCACTCACAGTTCTGTCAAATGAAATTGGAATTGCAAATAAATTAAGTAATGGGAAGAGAGATTTCGAAAGAAGGGAGAGCTGGAATAGGAGAATGAATAGGAAATGAACGGGCTTAAAGGTAGAGGAGTTTCTCGACATAGATTTGAAAATTAGAAGGAAAAATTAAGAAACTTAAAAGACAGGGTGCGAGCAGAAAAGGGGTCTTAGTTGTAAAAATGAACTCATGGGAAGCGGAACAAGAAGTCATGAGAAACCAAGGTAGGCTAGGTTCAAGATATGTGTATGTAAATTATTACTTGACATAAAAAGAAAGAGAGATCCAAAGAAGGATAAGAGAAGTTGTTGAGGAAGAAAAAAAGCAAGGAAAGACTGTCAGGGCAGGGTATCAAAAAGTATGTAGACAAGGCTACCATGGTATGAAGAGAAATAAGTAATAGAAAATGGATTAGGACCTTTTTTAAAGTGAGAAAAATGTGGGAAGCATGTAAGGTCAAAGTTTGGAGCAAAATAAAAAAATTGATAGCAGGAATACGAAAGGGGTGGAAAAAAGAAAAACAGTTGTTAAGGTTGCCTTTTGGAACGAAGCAGGAATAAGGAAAAAGGATAGAGAGGTTTGGAATTACATTGAAACGTGTGATATTGTAGGAATAACAAAAACATTGATAGCAGAAAAAGGTTGGGAAAGTACAAAAGGTAAATCACCGGAAGGCTCTAGATGAGAACGTCAAGGTACGAGAGAAAAGGAAAAAGATAGGGCTAGTTGAGGACGAACAACGGGAAACAGGGTGAATATAGAGGAAAAGGAGTTAATAAAAGATACTTTGGATGGGTTGTAGGGTAGGAAAATAAAAATGAAGGAAAGGTGGTACAGAAAAGTGGAAATTTATAACTAAGAGGGAATGAAAAAGGCAAGGAAAGAAATATGGAGAGAAGGACATCAGAATGAAGGATTAAGAGCTTCTAATAATGAAAGGGAACTGAAACGCAAGAATAGGAAAAGAAGTAGCGCATGTTGAGGTCAAGAGTATAATGAGCGAAAATCCAAAGACCTGATACTTAATAACAAAGAAAAGGAACTATTATGGTTGGTGGAGGAATGGAGTTGGCCTAGATTGTGTTGAAACAAAAAAGGAGATGAGGAAGACCTACTTACACAAGAACTAATTTGGCTGCACTAATGAATTACGACATTACAACCTATTGTGCAAAGGTTTGTTTTATGAGCCTAGCTAATGCCGGGCACTGGTATCAGACATGCAGGGATGATGAAACATCCCTGCCGCATTTCCTGAACTCTGTCGTGGGGTTATAACCCACATTATGCACGTTATAGTTCATGTGGTGGTACTCCGTAAGCATCTAAACCACTGTCCGAATGTCTTTTTTGGGTAAACAGGATTTCCCTGGCTCTGCCCATCCTCACGTACGGAAACCCTAGGTTTGTTCCCAGTATTCTTGGTGCTTCGTTCGGATCCAGCTTTTGATGCCCATTCCGATGCAGCAAGACGCGGCTGCACTCGAGCTTCTTCCCGCGGTCAGAAAAGCTGTCGAATTCAGGCGGATGGCACAGTAGCGTTCTACCCCCTCTCCTCACATAGGTCTTCGCTATTGTGGGGGAAAGGATCCGACCCGACGATTGCCGAACGCACCGGGAAATAGCCTGACATTTCTATGAAAGCCGGAAATTTTTCAAATTTGTTCCTATTTTCGCTATAAATATCATATCGCCTTGTGGAAATTTAAACTATTTGGTTAAGAAGGCATCTTTTTGTATTAAATGTTAAACTTTTATTATTTGATGTTATAGTTTTTTTGACCAGTGAATAATTTAAATAATATGATGTTATTGTTTTTGTCTACATGGTCTATAATCAATATTTTGTGAATATTGATTATTAATTTTTTAAAGTTGTGAAAAAAATCTCTCCAGCTCCGCTGGGATTTGAACACCAGATCTTTCAGATCTTTGCATGTTGAGATTGAATGATCTGAATGATCTAGTGTTCAAATCCCAGCGGAGCTAGAGAGATTTTTTTCACAACTTTAAAGAATTAATAATCAATATTCACAAAATATTGATTATCGACCATGTAGACAAAAAACAATAACATCATATTAGATAAATTTCTATACTCGAAAAGATCATTTTCATATTTTGGGCTCAGAATTAATCTCTATTGATTAAAAATTAAACTCTTTGTTGGAAATTAAATTAGTTTTATAAAAATTCTCCTATTTTGTTAAAAGTAGTAAAATAGTAGGGCAGCCGATGGCTATTATTATCGCGGGAGGGAACTCGAGTGTCCGACAAGACTTTAATCCCAGTACCGGTTCTGGTCCTATGTATTTACTTGCTGCTCCAACTTTTGCTAAATGTTCTGCCTTTTCGTTGCCCTTGATCCCTGTGTGACCGGGAACCCATATAAGAGCCACGTGGTTCTTTTCTGAAAGTTGGTTCAATGCCTTTTTGCATTCCCAAACCAACTCTGATGTTATGTCTGGTTTCCCAACTGTAGTGAACGTCGCTTGGCTGTCCGAGCAGATTGTGATCTGCCTACCGGCATCATTTTCTTCTAATAATGACTCAGCACAGCAAAGGATTACCGAGCGTGTTCTATCGCCGCTCTGGTAGCGGAGTACAGCCATCCTACCATTTTAGGCCCTAGATCCTTCGTTAAACCGAAGGCTCTTCTGCACATCCAAAATGTCATGACAAAGTTTCGGCATTTAGGTTTCAAGATCCTTCGCCCAAGTGAGTTTGCTATATAGAATTAGCCCTAGATATTAAACTGAGTCTAAGGTCGTTAATCTCCCATCACAAAATTCAAGGACGTCAAATTTCGACGCTTTGTATTCTCTTGTGAAAATTATCAGACTGGTCTTTTCCGGATTTACAGAGAGCCCTGAGCGGTCGCCACACATAGAAGCTTCTCGAGAGATGACTTCTAGAGAAGTATTGCTGAAGGCACCCTCTGTAACCAAGAAGGTGCCCACAGCATATTCTTCCTGTTACAGCTGCTAAAAGGCGGTCTGCCCTTCCTGCAGCAGAAAGGCTGACAGTACCTCATCCCCAATATACCTCTCGACTAGCCTCTCTAGCGTCTTTAGGATGAAGGACGTCAAGCTGATTGGCCGAAAATCTTTAGAAGCAGCGTGGCCCCCTTCCCAGTTCATGCTTTTAAATTTACTTTTGTAAATGTTTATCATGTGCAACCCTTGTATTAGGTGCGGGACCTTCTTATTTGAAGAGTTTTTTCTTTAAATGCTTCTGACGCATATTTGCCAAAGTTATGGCCATGTTGCGTTCTCCCGCTCGATGGGGTCGTTTAGGAAGGGACGTTCAGGATGAATGGGGTAGTGGCAAATGTTAGGAGAGTGGAGAACGGCTGGAGAATATGCGAGGAGCGAGGAGCACTCATGCGATCACCCGCCTATGTGTATTTCCCACCTATGTCGACCGACAGGTCGCCTACAAGAGGCAACCATCAAAAATCATCTTGGCAGTTTGCAGAGCTACTTCAACCGAGCAAGCAGCCTCTTGAAGAGAATCTTCTCTCGCGAAAATTCTTTAACAGACGCCCGTCGAGCTGGACATGCTGGATCACCACGTTAACCCTTACGGTTTGCCTCCCGTAATAAAATTTTCACTCAATATATATTTCGTAGAAATTAATTTCGATCGAAGTGTAAAACTATAAAAAAAAGTTCCTTAACTAGGGCGCGTTGGAAACCTCATCGTGGAAACGTAAAACCTACAAAATCTCTTTGTCCATGGAGTACACAATGGATTAACATTTCTCTCAAGTCTTTCGGAATAACGGGGTTTTCTGGGCACCAGAAAAATTATTACCGAGGCTGGCAGTTTTGTGGAAAGGCCGTGCGAAGTTCGGCACCCCCGTAAAATTTTTAATCCTCAACTAATGGAAACGCCTTAGGCAATTTGAAAGTCGAATGTCTAAGCTTCTAAGAAATTGCCTATTATAGTTAGTATTTGAATTAGAGGAAAGAATAACAATAATATGACATGCGAATTTAAACGTACTCTATGTCATCTTGGTTAAAAGCCAATTGTTACTCTTTGAATTAAGGCAAGTAGCAATGCGTCTATGAGAGGACGCGTCGGGCGACTACGTGTGTAAACGTGTGTGTTTCGACGCGGATCGGATTTACATCGGCCTATTAGGAAAAGGAGAAAGCTAAACACAAGTTCCTGCCCTTATCTAATGGTTGAATTAAGACTAACGACGAATAATGGTGAGTACTATGTATCATTCCATATTTTGTTATGCCTTGCATAAATGTATGACCTCCCTATTGAAAATTCCGACGTTGGAAACCACATCGTAAGCGATATCGGAAACGACGTCGTAAACGATGCTAGATTTTGGGACCATATCTGATATCGTTTACGACGTCGTTTACGATATCATTTACCACATCGTTTACGACGTCGTTTACGATATCTTTTACGACAGCGCTTACGACGTCATTTACGACATCGTTTACGATATCGCTTACGACGTCGCTTACGATGTCGTTTCCAACGTCGGAATTTTCAGTAGGGCTGTATGACTACTTTGGTGGTTGACATGACAAATATTTTAATAATAATTTTCTCAATACGTAATTCTCGTTGTTTAGTTTGAAAGGAAATGATACCCTCTTATTAAGAGCCGGTAAAATGTAGTATTCTCGGATCAGAACAATTAAATTACGTCCCACAAAAATAATAAACGAAGTCTGACTTTGAATCTCGTTCAGTTTGTGTAGCCTTCACAAACCATTAAATAATTTAACAATATAAAGCGATGAAAGTTTAGAAAATTGAGCCTGCTCGAAATAAATATAAAAACAAATTAACGGGTTGTAACAATAATATATTTTAAAGATTGTGGTAAACAACTGAAGTGTAGATTACTGGCGAAAGCTTCTTTTAACTCAAAAATCTGTGAGACATCGCAGCATCATTGACGTTTCGACCGTGCGTCAATGGTCATTCTCAGAATAGTATATAACTAATATGGGGCAGAATACGTCCAGTGTTCGCACCTAAAATTGTTGTCTTATATCTTATCAGGTTGAAACTTGGCTAAATTATAGACCAAGTGCACCTACAATAACGCACCAAACCCTAGGTTTATTTATCAATCGTTTGTCCATATACAGGGGCCTGAAGTTTTCACTTTTTCAGGTGCTTTTTCACCTTCAAGTTAGTGTAAATTTTTTCAGGATTATCCGATTGGACTTTTATTATAATACTTTGGAAAGCTCTGCTCATGTACTTTGAGACTACTCTAACCATATTATTTCCATTATGAAGTTTTCTTTCTTTCAAAATCAAAATTAAAATTGATTTTTTTTAAACAACTAAACTTTAAAAAAAAATGCTGTTTTAAAAAATATCTTTTTCGCATTTTCTGAAGTCATGTGGAACAAACAGTGAGCGGGAAATAATTTCATGGTCAAATCGTGATTTTGAAGCTCAAGGTGACCATATTTAACTTACGCAGCGCCCGGGAATGAATACTGTTAGGTCCAGGGCCGCATTTAAGGTTGTGGGGCCCTAGGGCAGTTTAAAATGTGGGTGCCATTTAGCCAACTCAAGAAGTGTAATTCCTTGCTGGCTGTGGGTGCTAGTCGCAGCGATTTTGATTTATCGATTAGTTACATTTGTTGGGGCCCCTAATTAGTGGGGGCCCTGGGGCCATGGCCCTGCACTAAACGCGGACCTGGTTAGGTCTAACTTGCCCTAATAGAAGTTACACTATTATGAAGGTGAAAAAGCACCTGAAAATTTGAAAAATTCAGGCCCCTGTATATTGACAACTGGCTGATAAATGGACCTATGGTTTGGTGAATTAATATAGGTCCATTATAACTATAATTTAGCCAAGTCTCAACCCGATAAAAAAACAATAATTTTAGGTGGGAACACTTCACATATGCTGCCCCATATATACATTGGATGATAAAACCTTATACTTAATTTTGGAGTGCGACGTTACAAATTTTACAAGTGAAGTAAAAGCATTTTTTTAAAATATAGAATAACAATAACAATGGATAAAAATAAAAAATAAATTGAAAAAAAACAATATCCAAGTTTTCAAATTATTATGCAGGGAAAGGATTAGGGGCTTGGGAGGGTGTGGCTCCATATATAAAGGGCCGTTCGAAAAAGCATCAAGGGCATGCATAGCCATCCAGGGTATGGATGCAATTTTTGTTCCTAAGCTCTGCTTCAATGACCCTACCGTCATTATGGTGAGGCTCAGGGGCAATAGCGGAGAAAGGCTAGAGATGTTTATCGCTTTGGCTTATTTCCCGGGCGATGCTAAAGTACCCCCGCAGAGAAAGAGATTCAAATTTGTACCTAGCAGGCACTGAGCTGGAGATTCTAAATCGGGGTAATACTCCCACATTCAAGATTAAGAACAGGAGACAGGTTATCGGTTTTACTGTATGATCGCAAGCACTGAGAAGTAAGATAGAGGGTAGGAGACTCTCCGATGAGGAGTCTCTCTCGGACCACAAATATATCTTGTTCCGCTTAGCCTTCGGAAAACCGGCCGTTCCAAAAATTAGAAACCATAACAATGCACTTTAGGACTCATATAGAGAAGAACTTAAAGGCAGTCTTGTGAATCCGCAACAAGCTACGGTACCATAGATGAGTTAGAGTACGCCGCGAATTTTCCGCAAAGGGGTCCGACTACATCATACGAAAACAATTGCCCTACAAGTACAATTAAGTCTAGGAAAGGAGCAGAATGGTGGAACATCTACCTGTAGAAACTCCGTAAAAAGATTACAGCGTTGTGCAACAGGGCAAACAGAATTAAGTTGCCTTCAAACTGGGACATCTATAAGACGGCCCAGCATGATTACAAGAAAAATATCAGAATTTATATATAAGAATATTGGACGGGCTTCTGCGAAGAGTGAAAGAATATTCCGGAAACAGCGAGGCTCTGCAAGATCCTGGAAAAAAATACGGAAGCTCGCCTCGGGCTCATAAGTATCGATAATGGTGAGTTTGTCGTACACGAAGAGGCAACGCTGACTCACTGGTGGAGGTCCATATCCGTGCTTTTAGTCAACTCTTATCAAGAAATGGTACAAAAGAATAATTTGCTTTTTTGTCTATGGGTAGACATAAAGATGTCCGTTGTTTTTACTTGAGTCAAAAATTTTCACGTATCTTTAAGTATATCATACAAGATAATGTTAATGTTTGGTGTTATCTAAACAAGATATAATGAATCTTAGGCACATTTACGATGATCATGTGAATACTGGCATACCTGTTGTGCGACGTAAAGAGTAGTGTTTAGTTTTCTGGAATGATAATAAATATGGATTTGTTGTAATCGATGAAGATAGTAATCTTAACCAAGCTTGGTATAGAAAGGGATTTGATTGTTTTGTAAACCTAAATGAAATATATATAAACCGGTAGTTATTGAATACAAGCAGTTGCATTTCAGACACAGACGCATTAACATGTCTCTCAGAAATTAAAGTCTTCATAAGCATAAAGATCTTTCACATCAAATTGCTAAAGCAAGTGAATCAATTCGTCGAAACAACAGACTAATAAAGATAGATAAACAAACAGCTGAGCAAAACTTATGCGATAATTTTAAACCAATTGTTACCCCACTTGAAAAAATAATTCATGGTACAGAGAGATTAAAAAAAAATGTATCCTTTTAAGGAAAAAATCGAGAATGAGATGAAGAAGCAGATGAAAAATGAAGATTTTGAGTATGAAGATCTGAATGATGATGGCGAAATATCATTCAAATATATCGCAAACAATTATCTTTTAGTATTAGATAATAAAAAGAAAGGATCATGATAATGTATATGGTATACGAAAATGATCTAAAAATAGATTAATTACGGGGAATTCGTCAATAAGTTTCGATAACCATAAAATTAATGTAGGTGATACTTATTATCCGCAAGCCAGAGGCTTACTGAAACTATTATTCAAGAAAGATCCCAATGAATCTTTTATGAGTGATGCTGATCAGGAAAATTATAAAAGTATTGTTCTTGCAACAAATGCACATCGAGTTTATTACTCGGCTAATGGTATGCTTCGTGAAAATAAGTCTTTGAAGTAAAAAATGTTATATAAAAGGTTATAACAGTATCCAATTGGTTTCTTCCAGCAGGGGCGCCACAGAAAATACATTAAACTACAAGAAATTCATCAAACAATACATTAAAGTACATAATAGTAATGCAAGTCCCTACAAAGATGCAGTTAACGATGAAAAATACAGAAAAGCGAGTATGATAAAAAACGTTAATAAAAAGCTCAAAGTAAAGAAAACTACGTAAAATGCGAGATGTAAAGAAAATATATAAAAATGTAGATATCCGGTCAAGTGCCGGTGGATGTGGTGGGAGAAATCCCACAGCACCACCTAATCGCAGTATTATTTCGGTGCTCGACGACGACTACATGATATTTCCTTCAAGCTTTTTTAATTTCCTTAACAATAATAGTTGTGTTTGCGTCGTCATCGACAAATTGTTATAGCAGAACAGTTTGTGGGAAAAAATTGATCAAGATCGTGAAAATGGAAAGTCGATCTTCATTAATTAAAGCTGGAAATTGAACAGCATAGAGAATTTCACTTGAATGTAACCTTAATCATTTCAGGAGTACTCGATGATTTCGAAATTGCTGCGGTTCGTGACTCTGGCACAGGCACCAAAGATTATGATCCTGATAACCAACCTGAAGGTACGTACAAGAAATTTTGTAAGAGGGAAGAGTAAGTACAATCGAAGCTGTCAATAAGACCGCTCCGAATGAGACTGCTTCCCCTTATCCTTGCTCGAGCTCGCCGAGGCGCTTCTCCCACTCTCACGCTGACTTCGAAATTCCAGTCAGCCGCTCCCAATAGGAAAATTTAACAATTTGGATGTAATTTGTTTTCTGTCTTGTCTGAAAAAGCTTTATTTATTGACAATTCGTCTTTTTTATTAAAAAATTTGAACTTTGGGTTGAAAGTTGTACTATTTTGTTAAAAATGATTTTTTTAAGTTTCATAATTTTAATTGAAAATTAATCTCTCTGCTTGAAAAAATTTTTTTTTTCTATTTTTTTGAAAATTTAACTGTTTTGTTGAACATTTATCTATTTGGACAAAAAATTCGTCCTTTTATAAATAAAATTAACATGTTTTGTTAAGAATTAAGCTGTAATTTAAAATTCAATTTTTTCGTTGAAAATTCAACAATTTTGTTAAAAATTCAACTATTTGGTTAAACAATTAATTATTTTATTGAGAATTAAATTTAAATTAACTTAAAAATAGAAAACTCGGTCAAATTTCAACCAATTATAATTTTTTTTCCAATTTTCCCTAAAGCTTAAAAAATGAGAAAGTTCAAAATATATTTCTTTGCTGTAAAAAAAATACTTTGAAAAATTCATTTTTTTGTCCTGGAAAACCTGGATTTTTTTTTGCAAATTTTTTTTCTAAGTTATCAGAAGCATATTTTTTTTTTTTTGAATTTTGTGGATCAAGGACGCTGACTCATGGAATTGAAATTAGGTTTATAACACCTGTAAAGTTCGGAACGAAACTTGAGAAATTTGTGAAGGGGCAAGAAAGGTGAAAGTGAATTTCTGGGAAATCCTCAGACTCTGACGTCTTTCTTCGTAACTTTTTATGTGCGTAGGTATATAAATATTACATTTGGACGCCAGGTACTTGAGACAGGTTCTTACCTGAAATTAGAGTTCTTTGAATGTCAAATAAAAAAAAAAATAAAAAAAAAATAAAAAATCCGATTCATATTTCCGCTGTGCGTCATTCAATGTTAAGTCTTTGTGGAATTGAGCGAGATTTTTTAACCAAGAAGCTGAGCGATTATGTAAAAAGTTGCAAAACAGTTAAATGCGGAAAAGAGAAAAAAAGTATGTTTCGAAAAAAAATTACTTCTATAATTTAAAAAAAAAATTCCTTCCTTCGAACTCAATAAAAATTTTAATAATAATAAAATTTCACTAAAGAATAAATTAAAAAAAAAAGGAATAGTTGATATTTCAATCAAAAAAAAATATATTTTTTTTTTTGATAAAAAACAATTTAATTCGATTTAATTCGTTTCGAAAAAAACTTCCTTCATCAATTTGAAATAAAATTCCTTCCTTCGAACTCAACAAAAATGTTAAAAATAAAAAATTTCCTTTTCTTTTTCAGAAAAAATAAATAAAAACCAAAATTTACTCTCTTCCAATTTGATAAAAAAATTTAAAACAAAGAATGTCCCGCTTCCCATTCAGATAAAAATTGAAAATCAAAACTTCTGCCTACTTTATCATCAATTAAAAAAAAAATTCATTTTTAACAAAAAAGTTGAATTTTCAATACCTACACATTAATTTTTACCCCTAAAAAGAAGATTTTCTTTTAAACAGTTAAATTTTAAAACAAAAATATACTTATTGAAATTTCAGCAAAAAAAAAATATTTTAATTTTTTCAATCAAAAAGAGTCGAATCAAACCAAAACAGACGACAAAGGAAATGAATCTTCAACAAAAAAATAGTTGAATTCGAAACCACTGAAGAATAAATTTAAAAAAAGAAATAGTTGGTATTTCAATTAGAAAATTTTTTTTTTTTAATAAATTCGCTTCGAAAAAAAAACTTCCTTCGCCAATTTGAAAAAAAATCCTTCCTTCGAACTCAATAAAAAAGTTAACAATATCAGAATTTCGGTTTAAATTTAGAATAACATTGAAAATAAGAAACTGTAAAGATGTTTATTAAAAATCCAGAAAAAAAGTACACAAAAATTATATAAGTTAAGCTAAGTCAAATCTTAAAAATAAAAAATTTCCTTTTCTATTTCAGAAAAAGACTAAAAACCAAAATTTACTCCCTTCCAATTTGATAAAAAATTTTGAGACCAAGAATGTCCTGCTTCCGATTTAGATAAAAATTGAAAATCAAAACTTCTACCTATTTTATTTGAAGAAAAATGTGAAAATGACAGAATTTGTTGATGTTTCAACCAAAAAATATATTCTTTTTTTTTTAATCAACAGCAGTCGAATAAAACCAAAAAAGACGAATTTTTAACAAAAAAGTTGAATTTCCAACACAAAAACATTAATTTTTGACGATTTTTTTCAACACAGTTAAATTTCAAAACAAATATATACTAATTGAAATTTCGGCAAAAAAAATATTGAAATTTTTTTGATCGAAAATAGTTGAATCGAACCAAAAGAGACGAATTTTCAACCAAATGTTTAAGTTTTCAAACAAGGAAATGAATCTTCAACAAAAAAATAGTTTAATTTAAAGCCACTAAAGAATAAATAAAAAAAAAGGAGTAGTTGATATTTCAATTTGAAAAAAATTGTTTTTTCTCAAATACAAAACAATTTAATACGATTTAATTCGTTTCGAAAAAAAACTTCCTTCACCAATTTGAAAAAAAATTAATTCCTTTGAACTCAATAAAAATTTTAACAATAATAGAATTTTCGCTTTCAATTAAGAAAAACATTTGAAATAAAAAACAAGAAAAAGCCAGAAATTATTAAAAATCAAGAAAAAAAGAACATAAAAATTATATAAATTAAACCTATTTCATTTTAAGAAAAATGTGAAAATTACAGAATTTGTCCCCCTTTAACTCAATAATTTCAAAATTTTATAATGTCCCTATTTGCAATCAGAAATCAATTAAAAACCAAAATTCCCTTTCCAATTCAGTTTTCTGAATTGAAGTAATAAATTTTTATTTTCAATTCATTTCTACATTTTGGAGAAAAACTTCCTTCTTTGGAGAAGGAAGAACTTTAACAAAATAATTAATTTTCCAACTAAATGGTAAAAGGTTTAACCAAGCAAGACGAATTTTTAACAAAATTCCTGTGTTTTCAACAAATAAGATGAATTTTCAACCGAATGGTCGAATTTTCAACCAAAAGTATTAATTTTTAACCTAAAAAGTTAAATTTTCATGCAAAAATATTACTCTTTAATAAAATAAATATTTTTCTAACCATATAATAAAATTGTTAACCAAAAAAGACGAATTTTCAACAAAATAGTTTAATTGTCCACCACAATAGAATTCATTCATAAAATCAATTTTAATTTATAAAAAATTTCTTACTTCCAACTCAACAAAAATGTTCAAAATAAAATAATTTCCTGTTTGAATCCAGAAAAAAACTGCAAAAAAAATTTTTAGGGTATGTTTTCCCCTGATAAATAAAACGGTATTTATTAAAAATCAAGAAAAAAAGAACATAAAAATTATATAAATTTTAAATATAAAACTTCAAAATAATAAGATATACAAAATTCCTCCCTTTTCATTTCGAGTAAAATGTGAAAACTACAGAATTAACCCACTTTAACTCAATACAAATTTTAAAAATACAAAATATCCCTATTCGAATTCATAAATTAATAAAAAGCAAACATTCCCTTTTCCAATTCAGTTTTCTGAATTGGAAAAGTGAATTTTCGTTTTCAATTTATTTCTGAATTTCGAATAAAAACTCTCTTCCCCAAATCAGAAAAAAACTCCTTTCCAACTCAATAAAATATTTAAAATGAAATAAATTCCCATTTGAATCCACAAAAAAAATTATTGTAAAAAACAGTAATTAAAAACCAAAATGTAGTCCCGTCGAGTTCCATAAAAAGAAATAAAAAACTAAACTTTTTGAACTCGAAGGAATTTCAGATTTTCAACTTATTTGAAAAAATTGAAACAATTAAGATTCATTGTATGTTTTCCGTGAAAATATAAGCCAGAAGTGAATAAAAATGAACAATTTTTTGAAAATTTGTAAGAAGCAACAGTAAGAAAAAATTCATTCACAAAAACTAGTATTAAAATAATTATTTTTTGTAAATTTTAAACTTTTCAAATTAAAAACAATGCTAGTTAGGTTTATATTTAATAATTTCAGATTAAAATATTGTAAATTATTTGGTTTTAATTTTTAACGTACAATATTTTCTGATTTTTTTAATTCTTTGAAATCACAGAATACAATTTTTTTTGAATCTTGTAAAATACCTTGAAATAACTTAAAATCCCTTGAAATCATTGGAATGGCTAGAAAACGTTTAAAATTTAAAAAATTTTTTTAGAAACCCCTAAAAAATAAGCTTAAAATCTTTAAAAATCCTGAAATATTTTTTTAAATCTTTTGAAATTGTTTAAGTTCTTTGAAATTCTTTGGAATCCGTTAAAATAGATGAAAATGTGTTAAATATTTGAAAATCCAGTAAAATCCGTTGAAATCCCGTAAAATCCATTGAAATATTTTTCAATCTCTTGAAAACATTTTCCAATTCAGTTTTCTGAAATGGAAAGGAGAATTTTCTTTTCAATTTATTTCTGAATTTTGAAGATAAATCCTCCTCAATTAAAAAATATATTTTAACTTTAACTCAATAAAAATGTTACAAATAAATAAATTTTCTATTTTAATAACAAAAAATTGAAAACAAAAAATTCCCCCCATTTTGTTTAAAGAAAAATGTGAAAATTACAGAATTTGTTCCCCTCTAACTCAATAAAAATGTTAAGAATACAACATGTCCCAATCCGAATTCAGAAATAACTTCCGTTTTCATAATTGGAAAAGGAAATATTTGTTTTTAATTTATTGCTAAATTTCGAAAAAATATTCCCTTTTTCAATTCAGAAAAAACTTCCTCTTTTCCAACTCAACAAAAATGTTTAAAATAAAAGAATTTCCTATTTCAATCCAGACAAAAATTGAAAATAAAAAACAGTAACGTTTTAGGGTATGGCCCCTCCCCACCTCAAAAAAATAAGCCAGGGCTTATTAAATATCATGAAAAAACATGAAATTTCTTTTTAATTAAATATTTAAAACTCCAAACTTCAACAAAAAAATTCAAGTAAAAAATGTCCCTCTTTCATTCTAACTCAAATGTCAAAAAAAATTCTCCTATCTATTTCAGAAGCAAATTAACAACAAAAATTCACCTTTCAATATCTTTATTTTCAAAAAAAATTCTCTCTTCCAGCTCAATAAAAATGCTGAAACTAAAAAAAATCCTCTTTTAATCTAAAAGAAAAAAAATCATCAAAATTTTCGAAGTAAAAAACTTCCTTTTTTATCTCTGAAAAAAATTCCTCCCTTACAACTCAATAAAAATGCGAAAACTAAAAAAATTTCTCTTTTAATCTAGAAAAAAATTGAAAATTAAACCTTTGAGACTCGAAAGAATTTCAAATTATTTTCTTATTTTCAAAATTGGAAACGTTTATTTTATGGGGTAAATTTTTTCCAAATAATAAGCCTGGATTGATTAAAAATTAATCATTTTTAAAAAAATTGTAAGAAAAGATCCCTTAAAATGTTTTGAAACCCGTAGAAATATTTTGAAATCTCATAAAATCCTTTGAAAAGCTTTAAAATCTTCAAAAATTCCCGAGAAATGTTTAGTACTCTTCAAGATCCTCTAAAATTCCTTGAAATTGTAAATCTTGAAAAAAAAACAATAGAATAGAATAGAATATAAAATAATAAAATAGAATAGAATATAATGAAATAATAATAAATAAATTAAAATAATGATTGAATAATAATAATAAATATTTATCTATTTATGGATAACGATGATCATTATCCTCACCTCAGGGCTCGATCGACGTGAGAAAAGTCTCGGTAGTTTTTCAATTTAATGGAAAAAATCATTTTTAATACAAAATAAAAATCTCGAATAACTTTTTTTTTTTATATTTTGAACTCGAAATGAAATTAGATTTTGAGATCAGAGAAAAAGGAAATAAGTATTATCATTTTTTTTAGAGTTATGTAAATATAATTTTTCTAAGATTCTTTAAATCGAATCAGTTTAATAAATATTTAAGACTTTTAAAAGTTTCAAAGAGACTAAAAACTATTTTATAAATTTTTTTTAATCTTCCAAGTTTTTAAATAACTTACATTTCATAAAAACTTCTAAAATTCCCAATTATCTGTTCAATCGACTTGATTTCTTTGCAAAATTTTTGAAAGACTTTCAAAATTTTTAGCTATAGTTGGAAATGTTTTAAAATTTTATTTAAAAATTTATTTTTTTAAATGAAAAATTATTAGAAATTTTACCAGGATTCTTAAGACATTTTTTTAATTCTCTTAAAAACTTTCAAAATTCTTAAAAGGCTTCTAAATTGTTGTTCGAAATCTTTGAAAATCTACATTTTATTCTAAATTTTTAGAAATCTTTTTAATTTTAAATTCTTCTTGAATATTTTCGAAACTCTATACCTTGTAAATATCTTTTAAAATAATTCGAATTTTTCCTAAAATTTGTTTCAAAAATTAATTTCAAGTCCCGCGAATTCTTTTTTGACAATTATGGAAATTTTCTCAAATATTCTTTTAAAATTAATTTTTAAATACAGAAAATCCTTTAAAGATTTCTCTAGGAATCATAGGAAAATTAGTTTATCCTCTCGAAAGTTTTAAACATTCTTTAAAAGCTTTTTTTCCAAATCTTCGTCATCTTCAATCGATCATTCGAAATGCTTTAATATCTTTCTCAATTTGAGCTTTTTTCTTACATTTTTTAAAATAACAAATCATCCAAAATTTTCCCAGGAATCTGGAGAAATTTTTTTTATTCTCATGAATCCTTTCAAAAATCGTAAACAGCTTCTTTTTTCAAAATCATCAGAAATATACATATGTTTTTTTGATCTTTTTAAGTTGAAACATTTTTATTAATCATTTAAAAACTTTTGAATATCTCTTGAAATTATTTTTTTCATTTCGTTATCTTATCAAATTTCAGAATTATTTTCTAAAATCTTTAACATTCTTTTTCGCAATTTTAGAAAATCATTCGAAATGTTGTGAATTTTTTTTTAATTTTCTATCAAAATTTATTTTTAAAAATAACAAATCATTTAAAATTTTTCGAGAAATCTTAAGGAAATTTTTTGTTCTCTTGAAACTTTCCAAAATTCTCAGACAGCTTTTTTTTAGAGATTTTCGAAAATCCACATTTTAAAAAATGTGAAAACTTTATAAATTTTTTATCATTTTCAAATTTTTACAGATCTAATTTGAAATTTGTCTGTATATCCTAATGAAAATGTTCATTCTCCTGAATTCGTTTAAAATTTTTAAACCGCATCTTTTTTCATAATCTTCAAAAATATACGTAAAAAAAATTACTTGAAGTCTTCAAAATTAAAATTTTCTTAAAATCTTTCAAAAACTTGTAAATATCCCTTAAACTTACAAGATTTGTTTTTAAGCTTTAGTAATATTGCAAAGTTCCAAAATTCTTCTTTAAAAATGACATTCTTTTCGACATTTTAGGAAATCATAGGAAATATTTTTAAATCTTTTTGATCTTCTCACACAATTTATTTTTCAACTTATAAAACCTTTGTAATTTTCCCATTAATCTTAGGAATTTATTTTTTTACAAGCTTCGTATTTTGTTCGAAATCCTAAAAAATCTACAATAGAAAAAATTTCTCAATCTTCTTAAGATCAAAATTATTTTTAAGTAGCATTTAATACCAACACATTGAAACAAAATTTGCAGTCATCACTAATACAAACTTTTTTCTTTGTATGTACTAACAGATTTTTTATTAATATGAAGAAATATATGGAATTATTGTTATAAATATTATTGAATTTATTATTTAAACATGATGTTACAAAATATTGCTTAATATTGGATGGATCTTTTTTTTCATTTTTTTTATAGTTTTTTTTTGTATAGTTTTTTTTTTGTAAAGGCGCTAGTTTTCATAGACGTAATAAATATATCAAGAGGCAATAGCAATCTAGCTTTGGCTCTGTCGGCCTAAGCCTAACGATTGGTCTGATATTTCATCTGGTGTAAATGCTAAACGAGCACCAGGACGACGTGAACTCGATATCTCGAAGGCATTTCCATCAGGTTTCGCAAGATCGATGCACCGATGCATGCACGACTCCTGAATCACGTGGACCGCCGTTGCCGTGCCCACCTGTGCGCAAAGTGATGTGTCATCCGGGATCCTTGCATTGCAAAACACCACTTAACTTCAACATCTGCAACTTTATTGTACATATTTCCTATATCTGAATTCCTTGACTGCCAATGGCAGTGAAGGCAGTCAATGACTGCCACTGGCAGTCAAG
This sequence comes from Andricus grossulariae, assembly GCA_011634705.1. Taxonomy (NCBI): domain Eukaryota; kingdom Metazoa; phylum Arthropoda; class Insecta; order Hymenoptera; family Cynipidae; genus Andricus; species Andricus grossulariae. The sequence continues at coordinate 7,295,166 of JAABKJ010007545.1, forward strand.
GCAGTCATAGATTGCCACTGGCAGTCAAGGAAGACAATGACTGCCAGTGACAGTCAAGGCAGTCAATGGCTGCCAATGGCAGTCAAGGCAGACAATGACTGCCAATACTAGTCAAGGCAGACAATGACTGCCAATGTTAGTCACGGCAGTCAATGACTGCCTTCTGGTGAGTCCTGATTCAAAACAATTCTCAAAATAATGAAAAGAACGTGTGCCACGGCTGCCGTGACCGCCTGCGCGCAAAGAGATGCATTATCGGGAATCTTTCATTGAAAAACATCACTCAACTTCAACATCTGAAACTTTATAATACGTTTTTCCTCTAACTGAAAAAATCCAGGCCCATTTTTAATTTTTCAAAAAGTGGCTTACCACTTTCAGCAGGTGCTGACTGCCACGACAAGTGTTTGACTGCCAGAAAGATTTTCTGTCATTTTTTTCTTCGGTTTCTAGGAATCCTGGGATGGTTTATGGTCGTTGGGGTCGCGGCTTGTTACGATTCATTGCTCACAACGACGGGTCTGAATTTTTCTGTACTAGAATTTACAATACATTTCATTTTTAATTTCAAACTTTAATTTACCGCGAACGATTAGGGACCAGTTGAAGGACAAGTTCGACGAAAATTTATTGGGGCCTATTTGACCTAGTATTTTAACTGCCAATGGCAGTCAAGGCAGTCAATGACTGCTAATGGCTGTCAAGGCAGTCAATGACTGCCAAGGGAAGTCAATGACTGCCAATGGAAGTCAAGGCAGTCAATGACTGACAATGGCAGTCAAGGCCGTCCAGGCAGTCAATTACTGCCTTTTGAAACGTTTTCATACATTTTTCCTCTATCTGAAGAATGCCAGGTCCATTTTTAATTTTTCAAATTTATTCCAAAATACCTCGATAGCTAGCTCTGCCAGTTTTTTTAAATTATTTTTTTTAATAACTGAAAATTTAACTATTTCACTTTCGATCGAAAATTTTTCTTTTTTCTTTGGAAATTCAACTATTCATCATTTCAGTTGAAAATTCACCCCTTTGGTTGAAAATTTATCTATTTTGTTAAAAATGATTTTTTTTTCAAGTGAAAATACACCATTCAAAATTTGTCATTTAAGTTGAAAATGAATCTGTTTTGTTTAAAAATTTAACTATTCTGTTGAAAATTCGTCCTCTTTAATTGCATTAAACTGATTTTGATTAACAATAAAATCTTTTTTGTTTGAAATTTTTTGTTTTATTTAAATTTTAACTATTTGGTGGAAAATTCATGTGTTTTGTTAAAAATTCGTCTTGGTTGGTGGAGAAATAATCTTCCTAATAGAAATTTGATCGTTTTTTATTAAAATTATTGATAAATGCTTGATAAAAATTTGTTTTTCTTTGAGAATTCTTTTTTTTTACAATTCAACTACTTGGTTGAATGTTGAACTATTTTGTTGAAAGAAATTTTATTCAGTTTGAAAATTCATCTTTTTGTTTGGAAATTGAACTATTTGATTAAGAAATCCATTTTTTAATTTAAAATTTGACTGATTGGTTAAAAGTTAAACTACTTTGTAACAAAATAATTTTTTTGCTTGAGGATTTATTTGGTTGAAAATTTAACTATATCATTGAAAAAAAAAATGTTTCTTGTGGAAAATGCATATTGTTTACAAAATTCAACTCGATTGAATGTTGTACTTTTTTTAAGAAATGCATTCTTTGTATGAAGATTCAAAATTTAAGTTGAACATTTATAGCTTTAGTTAAAACCTATTTGTTGAAAATTATTTTCAAAACTGTTGTAACTATTTAATTTTTGGTTAAATATTTATATTTTTTAATTCAAAATGCATGTATTTTATTGAAAATTCGTCTTCTTTGGTAAAACATAAATCTTCTTAGTTGAAAATTTAACTACTTAGTTGTAAATTCAACTATGTTGTTAAAAATTCACCTATTTCGTTAAATAGTAATCTTTTTTGGTCAAAAATTAAATTATTGTTTTGAAAATTTGTCGTTTTGGATAAAAAGTTTATCTTTTATGGTAGATAATTAATCATTTTTTATTGTGAATTCATATTTCTTGGTTAGAAATTTAACAGTCTTCTAAAAATTCGCCTTTTGTTTTGAGAAATTAACTCTTTTAATAAAAATTTATTTCTTTTGGTAGAAAATATTTTCGGCTGGAAATTAATTTTGTTATTATTACAAATTTATTTGTTTTTATAAAAATTCAAAAATTCATTTTTTGGTTGAAAAGTTTACTTAATTATTTTGTTGATAATTCGTCTTTTTGTGTAGATAACTATTACTGTAAAAATTAATTTTTATCAATTGTAAATTTAACTATTCCATTATTGGATAAAAACTTTTAATTTTTTGTTGAAAATTAAACTACTCGATTGAAAATTCGTATATTTTGAGAAAAAAATAGTCTTTTTAGGTAGGAAATAAATCTTGTTTGAAAAAAAATTGTATAAAAAGTTGTGTTTTTTTTCTTTAATATTAATTTTTTAAACTACAAATTTAAAGATTTCATTTAAGGTTGGAAACATATCTTTTTTTCGTTAAAAATTCAACTATTTGGTTGAAACTTCATGTATTTGGTTGAAAATTCGTCTTTTTGTGTAGAAAATAATTCTTCTTAAAAAAAAGTTAACAATTTTTTTTCATTGAATAAGAATTTTTTAAACTGAAAATTTAAAGTCTTTTTAAGTTAAAAATTAATTTCTTTTGGTAGAAAATTAATTTTTTTGTTTCTTACAAATTAATTTGTCTTTATCTGAAAATTTAACTTTTGCATTTTTGGTTGAAAAGTTATCCTTTATAAGTTGACAATTAACTGGTTGAATTTTTTTTTTTCGTTGAATATTAATTTTTTAACTGAAAATTTCAAGATTACAGTTAAGGTTGAAAATTTTTTTTTTAGTTGAAAATTCATCTTTGCACGTTAAAAATTCAAATTTTAGTCAAAAATTCAACTCTCTTATTGAAAATTCGTCTTTTTGGATTCAAAATTAATTTGTTATAAGCTGCCCCAAATTAATGGACCCACCCTTATAAATATATTTTTTATTGCAGAATTCAATAGAAGACACACAATAGCCCCTTTTCCCCTATTTAGTTTCATTTTTCCCAAAACACCACTTAAACCCCTTTTTAACAAAAGTTTCCAAATCACGATCACACTCTTTCCTTTTTTTTTTCAAAAGACAAGTTTTTTTCAAAAGATGAATTTTTTCAAAAAATGAATTTCTTTTCAAAAAAAAGTCGGACTATTATGTGGTTTTGTAAAAATCTCTGGTCGGCAGCATATCAGCGATGGGATTTGGCAGGAATAAGAAGATGTATGGCAGGCTGGGGTCGCCTGCAGACAGAGGGAGAGAGAAAAGGAAAGAGACCGGGGCAAAGTGGGAGCGACCGGGGTAAAGAGGGAGCGACCGGGGTAAAGAGGGAGAGTTCGCGCTGCGGCGCTTGGCTACGGGGTGGTTGCCCTCGTCTGCGCTTTGTGGGAAATGCCCGCTCAATAACCCGTAGGTTCTCGTCCTCGACTCCCCCCCCCCACCCAACGCCTCACCACCCCCCAGGCCGCTTCTCTCCTTCGTCCAAAGGGTGGAAGCTACTTCGGCTGCAGCAAGGGTCGCTTTTGCCCCGAAAAGCCCACTACTAGATCCTCCCGTCACTTTCTTCCCCATTTCAAGATTTCACTCACAGGATAAAGTTAATTTAAAAATACACCCCCACCCCCTTTACCCCACTACCCCACCCCAGGCCCTTACCCAATTGAGAAGGGTCGTTTTATTTTTAGTAGAGCAGACTCTAATTTTATATCCTCGACAAGGATATCCTTAATCCGATAATGCTTCCCCAATTTATGAACTCAATAATTTCAGTTTGGATTTTGTTCCCCTATCTCAGAGAGAAGGGTGTTTTCATTTTAATTTTCAATTTTAAGTGGAGGATTTCGAAAATTCGGTTTGAAGGGTGTTTTGAAGAATTTTTGTATTTTAGGGGATTTTAAAAGATTTTTTAAGGTCTTTAAAAGTTTCAAGGGGTTTTAAAAGATTCCAGGACATTTTCGATTGATTTAAGAAATTTAATGGGATTTTAAAGGATTTTAAAAATTTTAGGATATTTTAAAAAATTCCAAGGCATTTTTAAAGGATTTGAAATATTTTAGTGAATTTGAAAAGATTCCAAGACATTTTCAATTGATTTAAGAAATTTAGTGGGATTTTAAAGGATTTTAAAATACTTTTTTTTTTTAATATTCCAAGTCATTTTTAAAGGATTTGAAATATTTTAGGAAATTTTAAAAGACTCCTAGACATTTTCAATTGGTTTAAAATGTAGTGGAATTTCAAAGGACTTTAAATACTTGATGATATTTCAAAAGATTCCAAGACATTTTCAATTGATTTAAGAAATTTAATAAGGATTTTAAAAAATTTTAACGGGTATTTTTAAAAAATTTCAATAATTTTTCAATAGATTTCAATAACTTGAAGGGATTCCAAAGGATTTTAAAAATTTTAGGATATTTTAAAAGATGCCAAGGCATTTTTAAAGGATTTGAAATATTTTAGGGAATTTTAAAAGATTCCAAGACATTTTCAATTGGTTCAAGAAATTTAATGGAATTTTAAAGGATTTTAAAAATTTTAGGGTATTTTTAAAAATTCCAAGGAATTTCCAAGAGCTTTAAGAAATTTCAAGAAAATTCAAAAGATTTCAAAAGACTGGACATTTTTTAGGGAATTTTAATCGATTCCAAGACATTTTCAAAGGATTTAACATTTTTTAGGGAATTTTAAAAGATTCCAAGACATTTTCAATTGATTTAAGAAATTTAATGGGATTTTAAAGAAATTTAAAAATTTTAGGGTATTCAAAAATATTCCAAGGCATTTTCAATTGATTTAAAAAACTTAATGGGATTTTTAAGGATTTTATGGTATTTTTTAAAATTCCGAGGAATTTCCAAGAGCTTTAAGAAGTTTCAAGGGATTTCAAAATATGTCAAAAGACTGGACATTTTTAAGGGAATTTTAAACAATTTCAAGACATTTTTCAAGAATTTGAAATATTTTTAATTGATTTCAGTAATTTAATAGAATTTCAAAGAATTTTAAATACTTTCAGATATTTTTTAAAAATCCAAGACATTTTCAATTGATTAAAAAAATGTAAGTGAATTTTAAAGGATTTGAAATATTTTAGGAAATCTAAAATATTCCAAGATATTTTGATTGATTTAAGGAATTTAATGAAATTTCAAAGGATTTTAAAAGTTTTAGTGTATTTGAAAAGATTACAAAAGACTGGAAATTTTTGAGGGAATTTCAATCGATTCCAAGACATTTTCAAAGAATTTGACAATTTTTTGGGAATTTTAAAAGATTTCAAGACATTATCAATTGGTTTCAGAAATTTAATGGAATTTCAAAGGATTTTAAATACTTTATGATATTTAAAAAATTTCCAAGGCATTTTCAATAGGTTTAAGAAATTTAGTGGAATTTCAAAGGATTTGAAAAATTTTAACAGGTATTGAAAAAAATTTTTAATAATTTTTTAATAGATTTCAATCACTTGTGAAGGGATTCCAAAAGTTTTTGAAGATTGTATGGTATTTTTAAAAATTCCGAGGAATTTCATATAGCTTTAAGAATTTTAAGGGATTTCAAAATATTTCAAAAGACTGGACTTTTTTTAGGGAATTTCAATCGATTTCAAGACATTTCAAATAAGTTTAAGAAATTTAGAATTTTAAAGGATTTGAAATTCTTTAGGATATTTTAAAAGATGCCAAGGCATTTTCAAAGAATTAAAAATATTTTAGGGAATTTTAAAAGACTCCAAGACATTTTCAATTAGTTTAAGGAATTTAATGGAATTTCAAAGGATTTTAAATACTTTCGGATATTTTAAAAGATTCCAAGGCATTTCAAAAGGATTTACAATTTTTTGGAAATTTAAAAAGATTCCAAGACATTTAAAAAAGATTTGAAGTATTTTATGGAATTTTAACGGATTTCAAGACATTTTCAATAAATTAAAAAATTTTAATGGGATTTTAAAGGATTTTGAATACTTTAGGATTTTCTTAAAGATTCCAAGGCATTTTCAAAGGATTTGAAATATTTTAGGGAATTCAAAAAGATTTCAAGATATTTTCAATTAGTTTAAGAAATTTAATGCAATTTCAAAGCATATGAAATTCTAAAAAATATTTAAAAAGAGTCCAAGGCACATTAAATTTACTTAAGAAATTTAATGAGATTTTTAAAAATTTGACAAATTTGAGGGTGTTTTAAAAAATTGTCAATAATGTTCAATAGATTTCAATAACTTGAAGGGATTCCAAAAGTTTTTAAAGATTTTATGGTATTTTTAAAAATTCCGAGGAATTTCATATAGCTTTAAGAAGTTTAAGGGATTACAAAAGATTTCAAAAGACTGGACATTTTTCAAGGAATTTTAAACGATTCCAAGGTATTTTCAATTGGTTTTAAAAGCTGAATGGAATTTCGAAGGATTTGAACAATTTTAGGGTATTTAAAAATATTCCACGGTATTTTCAAAGGATTTGAAAAATTTTAGGGAATTTAAAAAGATTCCAAGACATTTTCATTTGGTTTAAGAAATTGAATGAGATTTTAAAAATTTTAGGGTGTTTTAAAACATTTTCAATAATTTTTAATAGATTTTAATAACCTGAAGGATTTCAAAAGGATTTAAATAACTTTATGGTATTTTTAAAAATTCTGAGGAATTTCCAAGAGCTTTAAAAAGTTTGAAGGGATTTCAAAAGATTTCAAAAGACTGTACATTTTTTAGGGAATTTTAAACGATTCCAGAACATTTTCAATTAATTTAAGAAATTTAATGGAATCTTAAAGGATTTGAAATATTTCGAGGAATTTAAAAAGATTCCAAGAAATTTTCAATTGATTTAGGAAATTGAATGGAATTTTAAATGATTTGAAATACTTTAAGATATTTCAGAAGATTCCAAAGCACTTTCAAAGGATTTTAAATATTTTAGGATATTTGAAAAGATTTTCAACAATTTTTAATAGATTTTAATAACTTGAATGGATTCCAAAGGATTTTTAAAGATTTTATGGTATTTTAAAAAATTCCGAGGAACTTCCAAGAGCTTTAAAAAGTTTCAAATGATTACAACAAATTTAAAAAGACAGGACATTTTTTGAGGAATTTCAAACGATTCCAATGTATTTTTAATTGGTTCAAGAAATTTAATGGGATTTCAAAGGATTTAAAAAATTTTAGGGTATTTTAAAAAATTGTCAATAATTTTCAATAGATTTCAATAACTTGAAGGTATTCCAAAGGATTTTGAAGATTTTATGGTATTTTTGAAAATTCCGAGGAATTTCCAAGAGCTTTTAGAAGTTCCAAGGGATTTCAGGAGACTGGACATTTTTTAGAGAATTTTAAACGATTCCAAGACATTTTCAATTGTTTTAATAAATTTAATGGAATTTCGAAGGATTTGAAATACTTTAGGATATTTTAAAAGATTCCAAAACGTTTTCAATTGCTTTAAGAAATTTAATAGGATTTAAGGATTTGAAAATTTTTAGGATATTTGAAAATATTTTCAATAATTTTTAATAGATTTCAATAACTTGAATGGTTTCCAAAGAAGTTTAAATATTTTATGGTATTTTAAAAAATTCAGAGGAATCTCCAAGAGCTTTGAGAACTTTCAAGGGATTTCAAAAGATTTCAAAAGACTAGACATTTTTCAAGGAATTTTAAACGATTCCAAGGTATTTTCAATTGGTTTAGGAAATTTAATGGAATTTCAAAGGATTTGAAATATTTCAGGGAATTTAAAAAGATCCCAAGACATTTCCAATTGGTTTAAAATAATTTTATGGAATTTCAAAGGATTTAAATACTTTAAAATACTTTAAAAGATTCCAAGGTATTTTCAAAGGATTAGAAATATTTTAAGCAATTTAAAAAGATTCCAAGACATTTTCAATTGATGTAAGAAATTTAATGGGATTTTAAAGGATTTTAAGAGTTTTAGGGTATTTTAAAAGATTCCAACGCATTTTAAAAAGATTTGAAATATTTCAGGGAATTTAAAAAGATCCCAAGACATTTTCAATTGGTTTCAAAAATTTAATGGAATTTTAAGGGATTTGAAATACTTTAGGATATTTTAAAATATTCCAAGGTATTTTCCAAGGATTAGAAATATTTTAAGCAATTTAAAAAGATTCCAAGACATTTTCAATTGATTTAAGAAATTTAATAGGATTTTAAAGGATTTTAAATACTTTAAAATATTTTAAAAGATTCCAACGCATTTTAAAAAGATTTGAAATATTTTAGGGAATTTAAAAAGATTCCAAGATATTTTTAATTGATTTAAGAAATTCAATGGAATTTCAAAGGATTTGAAATATTTCAGGATATTTTAAAATATTCCTAGGCATTTTCAATTGGTTTAAGGAATTTAATAGAATTTCAAAGAATTTTAAATACTTTCAGATATTTTAAAACATTCCAAGGCATTTTCAAAGGATTAGAAATATTTTAGGGAATTTTAAAGAATTCCAAGACATCGTCAATTGGTTTAAAATAATTTCATGGAATTTCAGAGAATTTTAAATACTTTTAAATACTTTATAAGTTTCGAAGGTATTTTCAAATTATTAGAAATATGTTAGGATATTTTAAAAGATGCCAAGACATTTGCAATTGGTTTAAGAAATTTAATGGAATTTCAAAGGATTTTAAATACTTTAAAATACTTTAAAAGATTCCAAGACATTTTCAATTGCTTTAAGAAATTTAATAAGGATTTTAAAAAATTTTAACGGGTATTTAAAAAAAATTCAATAATATTTTAATAGATTTCAATAACTTGAAGGGATTCCAAAGGATTTTTAAGATTTTATGGTATTTGTAAAAATTCCGAGGAATTTCCAAGAGCTTTATGAAGTTTCAAAGGATTTCGAAAGATTTCAAAAGACTGGTCATTCTTTAGGAAATTTTAAGCGATTCCAAGACATTTTCAATTAGTTTAAGAAATTTGGAATTTCAAAGGATTTAAAATACTGTAGGGTATTTTAAAATATTCCAAGGAATTTCCAAAGGATTTGAAATATTTTAGGGAATTTAAAAAGATTTCAAGACATTTTCAATTGATTTAAGAAATTTATTGGGATTTTAAAGGATTTGAACAATTTTAGTGTATTTCAAAAGATTTTTAATAATTTTTAATAGATTTCAATAACTTGAAGGGATTCTAAAGGATTTTAAAGATTTTATGGTATTTTTAAAAAATTCAAGGAATTTTAAATGATTTGAAATACTTTAGGATATTTTAAAAGATTCCAAGGCATTTTCTAAGGATTTGAAATATTTTACGGAATTTTAAAAGATTCCAAGGCATATTCAATTGATTTAAGAAATTGAATGGGATTTTAAAGGATTTTAAAGATTTTCCAGTATTCTTAAAATTGTCAAGGTATTTCAAAAAGCCTTAAAAAGTTTGAAGAGATTTCAAAGGATTTGAAGTATTTTAATATAATTTAAAAAATTTCAAGGAATATTCAAAAGGTGTAAAAAGTTTGAAGTACTTTCAAAAGATTTCAGGGAATTTCATAGGATTTTATTCTTTTTAAGGAATTTAAAGGGATTGTACAGGACCTCTAAGCTTTTATGATAATTTGAAAAAAAGGTTTTTAAAAGATTTCAAGGATTTCAATGGATCTGAAAGATTTTTAATGTATTTTCAAAATTTCCGAGAAATTTTCAAGAGCTTCACAAATTTTGAGGAGGTTTCAAAAGATTAGAAATATTTTAGTGTTTATGTATAAGAATTATTTAATTAAAAAATTTTTTATTTCATTTAATTTTAATAATAAACTATTGATGAATCTAGCAGTATTATTAAAACATGGTTTCATTTAAATGAAGTACATTTGATGAAAAAACAATGAAAATGTTGTAGAAACACCCCCCCCTTTTTTTCGACAAATCTGTACAAAAAAATTTATTCCAAAAGTTGTCAGAAAAAGTGACAATCGAAAAAATACTTTTAAAACATTTTTTTCCAGTGGCGTATATTTAATTTAAAAAATTGTTATTTAATTTTATTTTTATCTGTTTGTATGAAAAATAGCCTCCAACACAATTTTTTATGTACGAAATAAATAATGTTAAGTAAATAATTAATCGGTTATCAGGAAAAAAATTTGTAGTTGAATAATTATTCATATATTCTCTTAACAAATTTTCATTTTCTTAACGACGAAAAAATGATGACAACATTTTTAGACACCAAAAGAATACCAATTGTCAAGAAACATTGCATTTAAACAATTATTTATTTAAATAATTTCTTTCTCTTGATTTATTGCATACAAAGTTTCATTTGAAAAAGTTTTATGTTTCTGAACAAAATTATTTCTGTAATTGTAGAATCATTTCAACAGGCACAATGTAGTGAAAAATAAATTTTTCAAAGAAACTTTTTAGTTGAATAATTATTTGATTATGTTTTTAAATTTAAGCATTGTAGCTAAAGCATTCGCGAAATTATGTAAAAAACTGAGATTATCAAAATTTATAAAAATTATAAGAATACTTATAAAATATATGAAAATATAAAAAATACGAAATATATAAATATATATATTTATAAAAATATTATAAAAATTCATTCTTTTCTCACCGAAGAAAACTTGATAAAAATTGTAAAATGTAAACAAATTTTTTGGTTTTCTTTTTACGTCTTTAATTTTAAATTAAAATGTACTAAATTTCTTGTTTTATTCAAAAGTTTTGTCTGTGGAAATAAAATGTTTCATTCTGAATCAATTTGCAATAGAAATTATAAAAATTATTGTAGTTGATAATAATTTTTCAAGTATTCTTCAAACAATGTATTGTGACATACTTTGGTAAAAAATCAATATTCACCTTATCAACAACCGCAGGCACGTAATGAAATTAAAATGGTTGTAAAATTAATAAAATGAGAAAAAAAAATTTTATTGAAGAATTATTTAAAAAAAATATTTTTTCATCGACGTATATTTAATGAAAAACTTTGTATTTGAATCTTTCTTTATACGGAAAATTATATTTTGAAATTATTTAAAAAATGTATATTTATATATGTATTCAAATTTGATGGTACATTGTGATTGTTGAAATGATTCTACTGTCACAGAAATAATTTTCAATGATAACTGAAAACAAAGTACATTTCAAATTTAAAAAATTTAAACAATTAAATTTTGTTTCAAAATTAAAATTTAAAAGTTTTTAGAAACATAAAAACTTTTTCAAATGAAAATTTATGTGCAAGAAATTGAGGGGGGAAAATGTTTAAATAAATCATTCATAAAATTCAATGTTGCTTGAAAATTGGTATTCTTTCTACTGTTTTTACAAATTTTGTCATCATGTTTTCATCGTTCAGAAAATGAAAATCTGTCTAAAGAATATTCGAAATTTATTTATTATTATAATATAGATATATATGTATATATATATATATATATATATATATAAACGCATTGATTATACTATTATAGAAAATATATTATTATCAATTATAGATCCGACTTGTTTGATTATCCAAAAATGCATTGGAACATTTTGTTTTCGAATCTGTAATGCATATCGTCCGGAAGTGTGTTCGAATCCACACAGAAATAATTTTTTTTTTTTTTCAAATTATATTTTGATTAGCCATAGGATATGAATAAAATATTACTTTTTAAATAACAATCTAATAGTCAGGGATTTTGGAAAAAAATAGAAAATCAGGAAATTTCTATAAGAAGTGGCTGTAAAAAATAATCAGGGCTGCCACACAGACACTAGTTACTTTTTTTCTCAAATTAATCTCTATTCGAGAGGGTGTCTATCGTCCTGGAAATCCTTGAAAACCTGGAAAAGATTTTGATTTTTTTTTTTACCTGGAAAAACCTGGAATAATACATTAGACATTTTTTTATTTTAATTTAAAATTGTTTGATTCTGTTTATAAAAGATTGTATGTTAAAAATGAAAAATTGGTCAGAAGATAGAAAATTGATTTATTTGAGTGAATGTTGAACCACTTTCTTATTTTTCTTGTTGAAAATTCATCACGTTAATTACAAATTTAACTTTTTTGTTGAAAATTCATTTTTATTTGGTTTAAAATTAATTGTTTTAATTGAAAATTGAACTATTCCATTTTTGGCTGAAAATTGATTTTTTTTTAATTGAAAATTCAACTACTTGAGTAAAAAGTTCTGGGTACTTAAGTAAGAAGAGTCGATGATGTTCTCTTCTTACACTTTGCCCACTTTTCTTTGCCAGAAAATAGAAGCGCATTACATCTCTCTTCATTTAGTATGTCCATTTTTATCGCCTTCTTGGTTGTTGAACTTCTGCTTCTGGCTCTAGTTGTATTAGGCCATCTACCTCTGGAGGATGTGGTGCTGCTGGATCATCACCAGGCTGAGAAGGAACGTCAATTGCCGCTGCTTGTTCGTGTAATGCAGCTTCCTCTAACTGATGTTCATTGCTGTAGTTTTTCCACGCCAAATCAACCTGTTGTTTAATCTCCATTGCTGGATATTCTGAAATGTGTAGATTAGTCTGGATGTCCTGTGCTTCAGCGATAAGATCTCTTAGTGCGACTTTCTCTATTTGAGGATACTTCGCAGCAAATTTCGTTCTAAAATTTTATCCTTTTTCTCGTGCGGTTTTAAACTTCGCACTTCCATAATAGAGATGCACCAATTCCTCATTCATTGTGGTATTCCACTTGATGCTCTCCCGCTGCTCACCGTATTACGCAGATGTTCTTGCTGGCCAGCTGTTTGATGAGTGAGATCTGCCTGACCATCTCGCAGCTTACCATCACCACCGTCCCGCATGCTGTGGCCCCAGCAGTGGCTCCAGGGGCGCCCGAAGATTTTCAGGAAGCGACAGGCGTTTTAAAATTTTCAAAATACTCTCCATTAGAGTTAATGGGTTTTGGTGTTCCTCTTAGTCACTTTCCTCTTCGTTTTCTGTCTGTCTGGCATGGGAAACCCTGTCAGCAGCAATGTGACAGCCAACATAGCCGTCGAATTCCTGAGAGAAAAGCTTCAAGGAATTCTAGGAAAAGTCGTTTTAGGGGTATACTCTAAAAAAGATTTTTTGAACATGGATTTCTCGGATCCAGTTGAACTTGAATAGCGGAACATTTTTCTTTGTATCGGAAACTACTGTTTGTATCTGAAATGACGGTTTATGCTTGTTAACCTGAAACTACGATTTGTGTTGACAATTACTATTTATCGAAATTAATACGAACACCAAAACTTTTTTTTTTCACGAAAAATACTATTTATACTTAAAAATATGTGAATAAGTGTCTCAACATCAACAAACAGTTTTTTGCGAAATTTCTTCCATTTATTTTTGTATATGATAAGAGATAACTTCTACAACAAAAATTAATATCTTCAATTAATTTTTCAACTATATTTTTCATCATTCAGTTATCATAGACTCAGAAATTAACTTGAGAGATTTCGAGTGCATGGAGTTGAACATTTTGTAAATTTATAACCTTCATGGATTTTCGGATTTAAAGCTTGTAACATTTTCAAACTTGAAAGTCAGGAAAATCTAACAGATGGAGCGCGCACGACGCGACGCGACGTAGACATGCCATGTCATGTTGTTTCGAAGTTACGTCGGTTTCTAAACTCGATAGTCTAGAATTGATTTTATCAGATTTAGTTATTGACAGATGGTTATCATTTCGAGCCCATTTCTACCTACAAATAGAGCTTTTTCATCAGATTGACGCGTCAAACTTTTCTTATATTCGCTAAGGATTTATCTGCAATTAAAAAAAAAAACATATCCCTTCAGGTCATTCCTATCAAAAATGTTAGGATTCTCTCACGAAATTCAACAAATCTACTAATAGTGTGGCGTGAATAAAGTAAAATATATCAAGTGTGAAAATAGTTATTATTTTTTTATCTTGAAGCAGGACCTTTTAAATACATTATTGATGGATGTGGCGTCGCCTACTGACGAGATTCTCAACGCACTAAAAACTAGACCAAAGGTGCCCCTCATACCCTCTTAATATGCCAAACATTGGCGCTTATGCCCATTTGCTTTGCCAACTTTTGGCGCTTATTCCCTTTTGGAATTTCAAACATTGGCGCTTATGCTCTTTTGCTGTACCAAATATTGGCGCTTATCCTATTTTTCTTTGCCAAATGTTGGCGCTCATACCCTTTTGTCATTTTCAAACTTCAGCGCTTATGCGCTTTCGCTGTGCCAAATGTTAACGCTTATACCCTTTTGGAATTTAAAATTCTAGCACTTATGCCCTTATGCTCTAACAGGTGGAGCCCGCACGTCTTTGACATAGTATCCATGTCATTTCGAGGTGACACTGGTTTCTAAACTTGACAGTTTAGAATTTGTTTTATCAGATTTAGTTTTCGACGGATGATTCTCATTTCGAGCCTATTTCAATCCACGAGTTGACCTTATTTCATTAGATTGGTCGATGAAACTGAGGTGCAATTGTTTTGTTGCGTGGACTGTTTTAATACCGAATTAAGTCCTAAGTCGAATCCTAGTTTTTACAGTGAATGTTGTCTTCTAATTTGCTTCAAAAAATTCAAAAATAACACGAAATTGCGTTCTTTTATTAAATAAAGCAAACTGAAAAACAATGATTATATAAGGATTTATTAGTTTTTCATATTCATGCAGTAGCTTATGCATGTTTTATATTGGTGGAGGTGACTTAGCCTGTTGACATGTTTCTCAATATGGCCTTCTTATTTGTTTGAATAACGTGGAAACTTCTACACGTTGAGATGATAATGTGAAAACAGTTGTCAGTCCTGAATTTTATAGTCACTGGAAACTGCGACTGTTTCAATTTCTGATTTCTTTCCATTTGATGACTGATATTTAAAAAAATTTATTGAAGGGTTGGAAAAATATTTAACTGAAATTTGAAATATTCCTGGAAGTGGAATTGGAAAATGGATCATCATATGTATTGTTTTTGATGATGCGATTCGTTTAATAAAGTATTCTGAAGATCAATAAAAAATACTGCTGAAAAATATTCGAGGAAATATTTTGAGGAAATAATCGAGAGTAAAAAATGAAGATCTTCGATACTTTCGTATTGATCCTGGTCGTTCTTTTTAATTCTATGAGTAAGTATTGTGAAATCAAGTAACAAGTGACATTATATTTTCAACAGATTTTTAGTATTACCAAAATCGAAGTGTTTGGCTTTATAAATTAAAACCTCCCGCAGAACATTCAGTTTTTATCGCTCTTTACGGAATTTCCAATTTGCGAAGGCAAAGTATAAAAAATTTTACTTGAAAATTAGCTTTGAAATCGTATCTTCAAAATTAAAATGACACACAATTTTTAGTGTTCCCTTTGAAAGCATTGACATTGTAACATTGGAAAAGGACCAATGTATAGAACTGAAAAAAATGTGGTTTAAAAGATTTTAAATCAACTATTTCATTTTAGAAAAAATATATAATTTTAAGAGGTGGCTAGAGCAATTTAAAAAAGTCGATTTTTTGTGTATTTAGAGATCAAAGTTGATTCATTGCTATTCAATCTTACAGAATCAAGTTGGCAAGGCAGCTCACATAGTAGAAATCGTCATCCGCCCTTGCAGAGGCAAGAGCAGACGACGGCTGTAGGGCAGGTACTAGTCTGGCCCTACCGTACTACCAAGTTGAGTAAGTAACTTTTTCTTCATGCAACTCGTTACAGTTACGCTACTGAAAGAAGTAGCTTTTTCAGCTCTCTGAAAGTTACATTCAATGTAGCCCCATACCCCTCTATTCAGAAAATGTTGAATTGAATCATTATTGCTTTAGTCTGGTGGATAAGTTCAGAAATTATGCATTTTGTGTCACAAGCAAAGGCATTTTTTTCATTTGGCACACCAACGGATGTTTTCAGGGTGGGAGGCAACCAAGGAAATGGAATTTTTCATCTAGGGACTATTTTGAAAGTTATATAAACAATGATTTTAATAAAAAATATTCTTGAGGAGAATTGTAAAAACAAACCATTTTTTAAAAACATTTTTTTGTATCTTGCATAGTTTAACCGGAAAATGGATATTTTCAACAACATTCGAATGCTTTCCATCTTTGACACGTATTTTGAAAGTTCATATACCTAAAAAGAATAGTATTACTTGTGACACAATTTGCACACACTTTGTGTGACACAGGCTTTTTGGTAAATATAGTATAATAAGTATATTAACGCTTTTAACGAAGGTGAATAAATGATCATAAAGATGAACGTGTACTCAGTGTGTGGATGATAACAAATATAATTTATTACACTGTTTATTGGGGCAGATTAACTGAGTTTCATACGCCCGCTTTTAGATTTTGGCTAGACCTTCAAAAATCCACGTGCCAAATTTGATAAATATATGTTAACAAAAGATAAGTTATCTCTATATGTTGTAACTTTTAGATTTTTCCGGAATTATATAGAAAATAGTATTTTTTCACGAAAATTTGCTCTATGCTATGACCCACTTTTCCCTGAACTGAAATCCATTTTATAAAAAATTCAAACAGATCATGAAAAATTATATACGTGCGTCTCCATGTGTTCGTGAAAATGACAAAATTTTGACAGCCTCACACATGAACTATTTCGAATCCAAAAGATTTGTTTTATTTTTAGATTCATAATAGTCCGTAATTTGAAAATTCAATAATGAAAATAACGCTACGTATAGATTTTGAACTTAATAACTTCCATGAAAACGTAAGGAGTAGAATGAGGAGCCGTACTCCATATAACCGCTTATACATTTTTCTCGCTAAACAGCCTTGGCCCCTGAAAGATTTTTTGAACAAGTTTTAAATTTCAATTCGAAAAGTACTATAGGAAATTTAAATTTGCATATTTTTTCCTTGAACAAAAAAATTGTAGCTTTTACAATTTTAAAAGAAAACCCAAAAACACTGTTAACTAGAAAACAACTCTTTTGTCTTTTTTGCACTGTATGAAATAGGATTCGATTTAGGACTTAATTCGGTATTAAAACAGTTCACGCAAAAAAACAATTGCACTTCAGTTTGATCCACTAATCTAATAAAATAAGGTCGACTTGTGAATTCAAATAGGCTCTAAATGAGAATCATCTGTCTTCAACTAAATCTGATAAAACAAATTCTGAGAAGTAAAGTTTAAAAACGAACATAACCTCGAAATTACATGGATAATATTTCAAAGACGTGCGCGTTCCAACTGTTAGAGCAAAAGGGCATAAGTGCCGAAATTTGAAATTCCGAAAGGGCGTTAACGCCAACATTTGACGTAGCAAAAGGGCATAAGCGCCAATATTTGTCACAGTGAGAGGGCGTAAGTGCCGACATTTGGCACAGCAAAGGACATAAGCGCCGACATTTAACACAGCACAAGGGCATAAGCGCCAAAGTTTGAAATCCCAAAAGGGCATGAGCGCCAACATTTGACAAAGTAAAAGAGCATTAGCGCCAACATTTGACAGAGCAAAAGGGCATCAGCGCCAATATTTGGCACGTTAAAAGGGCATAAGCGCTAAAGTTTGAAATTCGAAAAGGGCATAAGCACAAAAATTTGAAATTCTAAACGAGCATAAAAGCCAACGTTTTACAAAGCAAAAGGGCATAAGCAACAAAATATGGCCCAGAAAAAGGGCATGAGCGCCAAAGTTTAAAATTCCAAGAGGGCATAAGCGCCAACATTTGACAAAGCAAAAGGGCATAAGCGCTAAAGTTTGAAATTCCAAAAGGGCATTAGCGCCAACATTACGCACAGCAAAAGGGAATAAGCACCGTAGCTTGAAATTCCAAAAGGGCATAAGCACCACAGTTTGAAATGCCAAAAGGGCATAAGCGCCAACATTTGACAAAGCAAAAGAGTATAAGTCCCAATATTTTGCACAGCGAAAGGTCTTAAGCGTCTCAGTTTGTAATTTCAAATAGGAAGGAGCACCAACATTTGGCAAAGCAAAATGGCATAAGCCCCAACATTTCACAAAGAAAAAGAGCATAAGCGCAAACATTTGGCACAGAAAAAGGACATAAGCGCCAAAGTCAGAAATTCGAAAAGTGCATATGTGCCATAATTTGACAAAGCAAAACGGCATAAGCGCGAATATTTGTCAAACCAAAAGGGCAGTAGCGCCAAAATTTGGCACTAAGTACTACCTGACCTTACTGCGCAGCCGTACGTGCTATGTAACTCTACTGCGCAGCCATGTGTGCTGCGTAACTCTACTACGGAGACCTACTTGCTACATAATTCAATTGCGCATCCACAAATTCTATGGAACTCTACTGCCCATATATGTAAGTGCCCTCTGACTTTGCTGCGTATCCGTAAGTCGCGTGTAAATATACTGCGCATCTTTAAGTTCCATGGAACTCTACTGCGCTTCTTAAAGAACTGTGTGATTCTACTGTGCATGCATAAGTACTCCTAACATTACTGAGCATCCGCAGGCGGCATAGAACTATCCTGCGCATTCGTAAAAGTAATTGAACTCTACTGCGCAGGTTTAAGTGCTATGTAACTCCACTGTGCACCTATAAGTGGCCCGTTACTTTACTGCGCAGCAATAGATGCTATGTCACTATACTGCGCATCCATATGTCTGAAGGATCCGGGTCCAGACTATTAAGAACTTAAAGGATTCGGCTCCGAACCCGTCCACAACCGTACTGTTCCAACCTAGAACTTTCCGATGTTTGGTCTTTTGATCTATTTTTTGTTTTAGGTAAGATTGAAGTTTGGAACAATTGAAACAATCCACCCTCTTAATCAATTTAGTTCGCTGTCTCGGATCATTTATCAATCTGAAGTTAGCAAACTAAAGAAGACAGAAACTGGTACTAAATAGACTATTTTTGAGATCATTTTAGAACGCCTAAAAAAGGATTCCGGAGAGAAATTAATGTCTAGTTTTCAGTGTGTGACTTCTACTTGCCGTAATTCAGCCAGTTGTTGAAACTTTTAATGAAATTCACAAAAAACTGTGCTTATGTGCGGCATTTTTGCACAAGGAATGAATTCATGAGAATCGACACGTTACGCGTCACGCTCGAGCGTGACGTTACGCATTAGGCTTCAGCAAGTTTGTGGGCTGAGCGCGGGTAATCATGGCTTTCGTGGAATTCAAGGACTTCGCAGAATTCGAGAAATTCATGTGATTCATGGGATTCAAGAAATTCATGGAATTCAAAAAATGTATGGAATTGAAGAATTTCATGGAATTCAAGGAATTCGCGAAATTTAAGGAATTCATGGTATTTAAGGAATTTATGGTATTAACAGAATTTATGAAATTCGAGAAATTCGTGGTATCCTAAGAATTCGTGGAATTCAAGGAATTACGTATATCTGGGTAGCCCATTCACTAGTGCCGGGAAGATAGATGGGGAGTTAGGTAGGATCGTAAACGAGGGTAAGAAGGTAAATAGGTAGTGTACCTGGGTATTCTTGAATCTGAAGGTATTCAGCATACGATAGTCAAGAAAAGCAACGACTGCCTTTCCTGCTAGTCTCAGATTGGTTCAGAAGAGTTCTATTAACTCTGCCAACAAGATGAGGGCAAAGAACACCCATGACATACCTGTCCTCACGTACTCTTTTGGGCTATTTGAATGGTCGAACACCGTCCTTGAAAAGTGAAAAAGAACCATCCACGTAGAAATGACTACGCACCGAATACACTACATCAATTCGGCGATTGAAAGGGTGGTTCTACCACGACATAGAGATCAGAGCATACTCCTCAGAGGAGGCCTTGAAGATGAGGGCAGAAACCATAGAGGAGTTTGAAACACAACGGAATCAAGAAGACATCAACGCAAGAACCCCGAAACGTGTTACATCAAGACGTGGTTGACGAGTGCCGATTATGTCGACACACCAACGAATCCATCGACAAAATTGTTAATGGTTGTCGCGTAATGGCTCAGGGAGAATATCAAATGTCCGTTGTAGAAAACGAAGATTATAGCTTATATTAGGATGTCACTATCCGGACGGATCATTATATCCGAGCCAATCGACCCCACATCTTGATGCGAGAGAAAAAAGATGGAAGACTCTACTTCGTGAGGAATGTGAAAATGCATCTATTTATCCAATTGTGATTTAGACTACAGGCAATGTGCACGCAAGATGCACTGAACATATTGAATATGCAAGCACCAACAGGGTACTGGCAGCAGCTCCGAAGGCGTTTTTATTAAACACCTATCACATTTTAAGAAACTTTTTAGATCATCAGGAAGTTGGTAAGTTAGTGAGTTTTGAAGCGGGCGAGGAGCCCATCGAGAGCTCACCTAGCGCTAAAGCTATAAGGCCTATTGCGTCACACCCTCACTTATTCGCTCTCAGCAGTTGACCCCAGACCTCTTGACAAAGCCTAGTATGTCGACTACTGATCGCGTTGTAATTTCCTCTGGTCACATAAAATGAGCTCCGAGGGTCTGTTGCCTGAGCCTAGCTAATGCCGGGCACTAACACAATACCTGCAGGGATGTTTCATCGACCCTACCGCATCTCCTGCACTTTGTCGTGGGTTTAAAACCCATATTGTGCATATTATAGTTTAAGTGGTTGTGCCCAGTTAGGATTTATACCACTGTCCTTATATCTTCCTTGGGTGAGCCCAGGCTTTCCCTGGCTCTATCCTTCATATAGGTATAACCCAGGATGGATTTCGCCTGACGGCAACCCTGGATTTGTTTCCACTATTCCCAGTGTTTTGTTGAGATCCAGCTTTAAAAGACCATACCGATACAGCAAGACGCTATTCCCAGTACCGGTTCTGGTCCTATGTTCATTCACATTCCCAAACCACTTCTGATGTTATGTCTGGTTTCCCTATTGCAGTTAGTGTCGCTTGGCTGTCCGTACAGATCGAAATCTGTCTCCCAGCAACGTTTCCTTCTATTAGTGTGTCAGCACAGCGAAGGATGGCCAGGACCTCCGCCTGAAAGACAGTAGCATGTCGCCCAAGTAGTATCCTTATCTCTTTCCGTCTCTTGCTGTCATGAATTCCTGCTCCTGAGGCTCCATCACCCCTGTAGCCATCTGTGTACTAGATTTTCCCTCAGAGGAGCGGGTTACCATTTGCAGTGTAACCCTTCATCCCGGGCTTGGGTATGATGGTCGTTTTGCTATCCTTCCATGCCGATGACACGTGTTTGAAGGCTATACTTGTCCTGAATGATTTCGTCACAGGAGGGACGACTAAATCCATACCTTTTTATAAAAGGGCTGGATGGATACCATCTGCTGCTGGTGATTTGAGAGGACAGAAGGACCCTATGGCCCATTCCACCTTTTTGCAATCAGCGACCTTAGAGGTGAAATTTCAGTCGGCCCTCTCCACCTTTCGGTCCCAGCTATCCTCCTATTGGTCGATTCAGATTCGTTGAAAACCCGGGAAGTGAACTTGCATCAGGTGATTCAGCGTTGCTTCTTCGTCTTCGGCAAACTCACCATTATCGAGACTTATTAGCCCAAGGTAAACTTCTGGATTTTTCGCCAGGATCTTGTAAAGCCTCGTTGTTTCCGGAATTTTTTCGATTCTTTGCAGAAGCCCCTCCAATCTTCCTGCACTGAGACTTCTTATAGATGTACCAGTCTGAAGGCAATTTAGTTCTATTTGCCCTATTGCACAACATTCTTTTCTTTTTGCGAAGTCTCTCCAGATGGGTATTACACCATTCTGCTCCCTTCCTAGACTTGGTTGTGCTTGTAGGGCCATTAGTCTCATATTATGTAGTCAGAGCCCTTCGCAAGAAATCCGCAGCATGCTCCTACTCATCGATGGTACCATGGCTTGTGGGAAATTCCGCAAGCCTCCCTTCGAGTTCATCCTTATGTGAATTGTGAGGGATCTCGCAAATTAAGGGAAGGGAAGGATTTGGAGCGTCCATAAGCAGGGTAAAGTCAATAAGGGAAAACAATTTAATATAGAAATGGTTTATTAACCAACTTACAGAGGGTTCAGCCCGAGCCGGGCGGCAAGCCAAGATCGAGTGAGTGAATTTTCTGTAGCGTACTCCGGCGATGAAGCCCAGGTACGTCTAGATCAGATTGATCCTTGTTGGATCGATGCTTTTGGCTTGGATCGTGGAAATCGCGTGGCGTCGTTTCGGCAAAGCGAAGGGTTGGGTACTTCAGAGGTTCCTATGAACAGTTAGCACAAGACTGACGCTCCAGGATCAGGATTTGGGTATTAGAACCAGAAAGGGATACTCTTCCCACTCCTGGTCCTAGGCCCACAGGGTCGTACGGTTGTGGGGTGCTTGTAACTTTGTTATAGAGTCCCAAAGTGTATTTCTGGGGTTTCTGATTTTGAAATCCACCGGTTTTGCTAGGGTTAATTGAGACACGATATGTTTGTGGTCCGAGAGACTCCTCATCGAAGAACATCCAGTCCACTACCCTGCTACTCAGTACACTCGAACATAGAGTCAAATCGAGAACCTCACTCCTGTTTTTAGTCTGAAATGTGGGAGTATCAACCCTATTTAGAATCTCCAGCTCTGTGCCCGCTATATATTCAATTGAATCTCTCCCTCTGATGTTGATGTTTGTGCTTCCCCACACCGTGTGGTCAGAGTTTGCATCACAGCGCAACAGCAGAGGAATTAAGTTCTCTTGACAGTGCCGAATTAGAGCCTTCACCTCTCTGGGGCGGCGTAGATTATTGGGCATCACCAGGGAAATAAGCTAAGATGATAACCACCTCCAGCCTTTGAATGCTGCTGTCCCTAAATCTCACCTTGATAACGGTCAGATCTCTAGAGCAGAATTTAGGCACCAAGCTCGCAATAATGCCCTTAGCGTTTTTACGCGCGGTCCCTTATATATGGAGTCACATCCTGGCACGTTACAAATCCTTTCCCTGCATGACCAGGGTTTTTGGATTAGGGCGAGCGCTGTCTGCACGACAGACATGCGTCTGGCTTGAACCGCCAAGGCGCCTTTGCTGTGGTGCGAATTAATCTGCATCATGGAGATTTCCGTCTCAGTCATTGACATATTAATTCGGAGCACCTTCGAGCGCTTCTGGTCCCCCTGCGGAGCCCAGTTGGATCACTTCAAAGGTAATCTTACACGCCCCTAGATAGGGTCGGTAATCTAGAGCCGCAAGACCGACGACTAGAATCCAGCCTTTCCCTTCTGGCCTGGAACCCTGCCTGTCGGAATATACCTTCCACGAATCAGTTCGCAGAGACAGGTTCTGGAAGCTTAGGCGCCCCAGAACGGTCCCCGACTCTCGGGGCCGAGAACTAGTACGATCGCCCGACGGTACCTTTGCAAACACTTTGTCCCTGTGACTTCCAAGCTTAGGCCCTCTTGAAGCCTAAACGTTGAGGTTTTTTCCACTATCCAGTCTCGCGACCAGATGTCTTCGCGGCCTCCACTACGATCGCTCCCGATCTGATGAAGATATCATTGAAACTGGGGGCGCGTCACTCGCGGGGTAACCTGTTAATCCCTTTAGAGATTTCATCATTCAGTTAGACAGTTTTCAGGATAACCCGACGCCACGACAACTCTCACCAAGGCGCTGTTAGCCATCTGCGCGAAAGTATGGCCTTGTGTTTCTAGAACATTCTGCCGATTCAACCCCCTATTTGAGGGAGTTTCTCAGGTCCCCTTCTTCCTCTTGCCTATAGGATAAGACTGAGAAGTCGCTCCAGGTGAACTTTGCGCAGCCACTGCACCCTGTGGGGTGCCTTGGCTGCTGATTGCAAGACGCGGTTTGCGGTCTCTCTTGTCTTGTGCTCCGATAGGATGCCTTTATCTTACGGAGAGTTTTGTTAGCTGCACTTCTACGGCTTTGATAAGATTGTCTCCACCATTATCTTCAGTTCGCACGCCTCTGATGGATTGCCCCGTAAGGAGCCTTCCACTTTTGGCGGTGGGCTAGAGGTGGGTCCCCAAACGGCCCCCTCATTGGATTTTGTTTGTTTTGTTTTTATGGGAGTTTATATAAGTCCCACGAGAAGCTAGGTAAATAATAAAGACCCCCCGCAGAGATCCGCTTTTAGGGCGGGACTACATACTATGGGATTCAACCTGGTATCCCAAAGTCTCCGTTAAGACGTTTCCATTGGGACCTCCGCCTGTACGCCTCTACTGAGGGGGGCAGGCCAGGGTGTTCAAGTATTTGTTGATTCTAGTGCCATTCAGCTCTTGACATGGCGATCACATCGTTGCTTGGAAGCATGAGAACTTGCGCCCTTGATATTCCAGAAGGCTTTACTATCACCTCATGGAAGTATCGCTCCTTAGTTCAGTTCCCATCAACTAGAGACCCTCACGCCCTTCCACCAGCTACAAGCTTCCGCGATCACTAGGGATTTCAAGTACAAAATACCATGTAAATGATTATGTATTTTGAATCATTCTTTTCGTAGGAAACAAATTTACACCTTTCTGTTCTCTAAGAACGGGGTTTCTGTGTTTAATTCGAAACAGTAAAAAGCTTGTTTTCGTCGGAAGTATGTGTAATTTTGAAATACTCACGGCCCCTTGCTTGTAAAAAATCGCTGTTCATTAAAATGAAATTAAAATTTGTTAGTTTTGTACAAAATGGAAGAAGAAATGTACATATACAAATAGCAATGCATTATTGAAAAATTATTACCTCAACTAATTTTTTATTGAATACGTTTAGATTTCTTTCGTTTCAAATACTAGGAAATATAAAAAAATAATAAAAAAAAAAATGTTATTGACGGAATCACTAAGAAACCTTATTTTCAAATTGTTCATACATTGTGTTTACATTTTAAAAAACAAAGCAAAATCGAGACAATGTCGGAGTAAGTGATAAAAACTGATTGTTCGTATTTTTCCTAAAAACTATTGACATGCTACTGATATGCAAAATATGCTTAGGTGACTGAAAATATTCCTTTTTCTCATATCTACAATCTAATGGAAAAAATTTTCTTCGAAAGTCAATATTTTTTTAGTTTGAAAATTTGAAATGATAGGTACATTAGGATAGGTCGAAAAAGCAAAATTTTGATAATCGGAAATAGAATTATGTGAATAAGTATAGCATGAAGATTCTGCAAAGTATGAATAATTTGGAATTGATGGCAATCTTTTTATGTATTTGATGACCATAAACTGTGTTCATAAATGTTTACAGCTTTTTATTTGCTGTCCCAAAGAAGATAAGGCATTTCTAATAGACCATTGTTTTCGAGAAGCAATTTTAAAGCCTACGAAATAAAAAGATAATCAGTCTTTCTTCGAATCTTCCACAGTGAAATGTGATTTATTGTTAGATAATTTAAAAATTATATATTGTTAAATTTAAAACGGCTAAATTTAAAATGTTTCCTCAACACTAAAAACAGTGATTTTTAATTTTAAAGTGAAAAGAGTAAAAATATTAAAAATGACTTCGTACATTTTCAAAATGAATCCTGAACGAGAAAACACTTCAGATTCCAGAATTTTCTTGATTTTCAAAATGTGTTGAAAAGCCGAATTCATGGCTGCTAGATATGGAACGCCATATAAACGCCAGATATGAAAAAATCAAAAGAGCAAAATTGTTCCTTAACAAAATGTTCACGAAAATATCTATTTACTCACAAAAATTTCAGTTAGAGAAACCCCTGTCAAATTATAGTGGAAAAGCGTTTTTTTTTTTAGAAAAGTTTTTAGGAAAGCCCTTAGAAAATTCACAAGTCGCTAAAGCAGCTAGTATGCATATATTCAAAAACCATTAATCGCTTATTTTTATTAATGAAAAATAGAAATCCTACTTTTTACCTTAAAGATCTAAAATGAAAAATTAAATGAAAAAATATGCCCTTTTCCAAGAAAGTCAAAATTAGTTCTTGACATTCATTTTTAAAGGTTACATTTTTTTCAGGAAATGCTTGTTATGAATGAAAAGGGCGTAGAAACCCCTATCAAGTTTGAACGACAAATTTTTTGTTTTATCGTCATTAGAAGAGTTAATCATCGCTAAATGAGACGATATCGAATAAAAACCCAAAATTTTCACTCGTTCTCCTCCGCAAATATTTACTCGAATAATGCAAATTTTTTCACATAAATTACTATTACATATCACAACACTTTGACCACGTTAGATTTAGATAGGAAATCTCAGATTTTTTCAGTAGGTTTTGGGTACACTCCAGCATAATGATTACAACATTCTCATAAAATTGTAGATATCTTTTAAGGATGAATTGGCAGAAAGAAATGAAATTTCTTTTATTCTGGCATATAGATATAGATGCGACGTTCTATTTACCAGTCTTTTACCAAAAAGCAATAATTTCAATGATCTATATTTGTCAAAAACTCAAATAATTTCTTTCCATTCTTTTTCTTGGGCCCTTAATAGATGTCCTAAATGATAGTCCCAATAATTTGTCATTCATTTGTTGCTAGAAATAAAAAAAAAATCATTTCAAAGATGAAGATCATTTTCCGACTTTTTTGAAATTTTACCTCAAAAATTTTAAAAGCAGAACTAAAAATCACTTTTGAAGGAAGGCCTTTTTTTAGACAACTCAAATACACAAGTCATTCTAGGTTGATCAGTGATTGATTAAAATTGTTAAATATTCAAGATACTAGGTTACTACAAATTTATAAATATCAATTTTTTCCTACAAAATTAGGTAAAGAACTCTTTCCAATTATGGAAGTCATGACCATTATTATCGAAATGGAGGATGGCACTATTCTTGGAGACAACCTCAGATACACCAATTTTGAGAACAATGCTCGTGTAGCCTGGCTAACGCGTGAGAATGATGAACCTGACGAATTCGACAACTATGAAGTTTTTATAGATAGGGAAACTAGTTGCCATGTTTGGTCAAATGAAAGAGACCTCACACGCCTTCACCTGAAACCCAGATTTTCTCCTCGTCATAAACTTCCAGTAATAGCCTTCATGCATTTAGAGAGAGACCAGAAGTTTGTAGCTCGAGAATTCCATCAATGGAATTTTGCTATACCACATGATAATGATGATTATAAAAACGTCATTTTCATAACTATACCAGATTCTGTTGCAGTTTTCTATTCAAAATATGTGGCAGAGTCATTACCGCAAGTCAGCGTGGGGGACCTTTTAAATCCATTGTATCGTGGATAGCATTGATATCGCAAATAATATATACCCTATCAGGGCGAAAATCTCGACACATGTGAAATATTCCTCAGATAAGGATATATACCAAATTATGAGGACCGTAATTTTCCTCTACAAACGTCGTTTGCGATTCTAGTTCCTTGGTTTTTGATAAATAGGCCGATGAGCCTATTCTCAGAATTTGGAAATTGGTATTTCAAATTCCATTTCTATAGTAAGCTTAATTTAAATTTAATTATGAATTTCATTTAATTTTTCGACACGCTGGTCTTGAATTATCTCCAACTAATACCTTATTTAGAATTAAAAATTTCAAAACTAAAGTTATAAATTAATATTTTATTAAAACCTTATATATTTTAAACATTCCCGCGGACCATTTTAAAGCGGGTTTTGGCTAGATATTAGCGAAGGAGAGAAACAGCCAACCAAGTAATGGACCTCCAGTTGCACGCGCGCATGATCGCTCGTGAGTCGCCTGCGCGCAGATGTTGAGTTATCTTTTATTTCAGGAGCCTTTCGGCGAGAAGAACACAAAACTAGACGTAACAACCAATGATTTACTTCGTCGCGTTTATTTTTCACGCTTCCTTGTAATAATTGCTAATTCAGTTCAATAAATATCAACTTTTAAGTTGCACAGTTTAAATTTGACTTTTATTTTCTCATTCCTAGTTCCTATTTATTTCAAGCTTAAACATAGCAAACATGTTTAGACCGATCTACACATTCAAAATTCGACAAATGCTGAGCAAAAGTTTTCTTAGAAACTTACTCAAATGGACCAATTTTGGGAGCAATACTCATGTACAGTGGCTAACACGTGAGGATAATGAACCTGAAGAAATCAACAGCTATCAAGTTTTTATAGATATGGGACTTCGTAACAATCTTTGGTCAAAAGGTAGGGACCTCACACGTCTTCACCCAAAACCCGGATTTGATCCTCGTCGTCATCTTCGAGAAATAGCCTTTTCGCATTTAAAGAGAGGCCAGACGTTAGTAGCTGGAGAATTCCAGGAATTGAATTTTCTTATTCCACATGGTCATAGTGATTATAAAAATCACATTTTTACAAATATACCAGATTCTATTGCAGTTTTTTATTCAAAGTATGCAGCAGAGTCATTGCTGCAAGTCAGCGTGGGAGACCTTTGAAATCCTTTGTATCGTGGATAACATTGATATCGTAATTGATATATATATATATATATATATATATATATATCCTATCAGGGCAAAAGTCTCGACATATGTGGAATATTTCTCGGATAAGGATATATACCAAATTATAAGGACCTTAATTTTCTTCTACAAACGTGGTTTGGGATTCTAGTTCCTTGGCTTTTGATGAATAGGCCGGTGAGCCCATTCTGGCAATTTGGAAATTGGTATTTCAAGTTCCATTTGTACAGTAAGCTCAATTTGAATATAACTATCAATTGAATTATTAATTATTATAATTAAATTAATATTTCATTGAAATCTTAAATATTTTAAACATTCCCGCCGACCATTTTAAGGCGGTTTTTCGCTGCATATCAGCGAAAGAGAGAAACCGCTAAATAATTATTCGAACTCTTCTTTCATACGCGCAGAATTACTTTAAGAAACCTGTCGCCGATAGGAACACAAAACTACACGTAACAACCGACGACTTACTCTGTCGCGTTTCTTTTTTACGCTTCCTTGTAAAAATTGCTAATTCAGTTCAATAAATACCAACTTTTAAGTTTCACAGTTTAAATGTGAGTTTTATTTTCTTATTCCTAGTTCATATTCATTGCAAGCCCAAACATAGTTCTTAGCTTCAGTTACTCCTTGTTTTTATTTTCCTTAATTCGTTTGCTATCACTGGCGAAATTTGTTCCTCTACCAAAAAAAATTTTATCACTACAGTTTACAACGGAAAACTTATAAATTTTTTCAGAAAAAAGCGCTGATTCAGAACATATTGGATAATTTGAGAAAATACAACAGATTTATTTTCGTATTTTTGAATAGTATCCGTTCAATGAAAAAAAAGATAGGAACGTAGTACTTACCTCCAAATACAAAGAAAAATATTTATGCAGTTTCTTCAATATGATTATTAATAATAATATCATTTCGATATGATTTCATTCATTTTCGACCTTTCGACCTTTGATAAAAGCTTCATGTTCAGCCAATTTTCCCAGATTAAGGTCTATAAAATAAGAGTAAGAGAGTTCGTGTTTCCTTTAAGAATTTCGTCAACTTCTACATGTTAAGACCGATCTACACATTCGACATTCGGCAAATGTCGAGCAAAAGTTCGCCGAATACCTAGTAGTGTGAGTGGGTCTAATCTAGGCGAATGTTCAGTATTCATGTTTTCCACCACTTGCTGAGCTTCCATCGCGAGTACTAATGCTAGCAATTAGCATAGGCTAACAACTGAAGTTTTGAACATCATCCACACATTTCGAGTTATTCGACGAAAGTTTTTGGTTGGTTGTGCGTATCACTATTTATATATTGTTGAATTATTTGTCATTTACTGTGAATTAATAAATAAACTGAAAAATCGATAATTCATAAACAATAACAAAATAATAGAATTCATTTAATTTTCCATTACTCTTAGACAACGTAATAACTTCGTGTACTTTATGAAGCCTTAACTTTCAACAGAAGTAACGGAAAATGTCATCTTAATATTATTGAATCATAAATAAATATAAATTGTCCTCCATATTGCTTCCTACTCTCGACTACTGTAGACGACGACTGAAGATAGAAGAACGAATATGCGCCGTTTCCAAAACTGCTCGTCATTTGGCAATTTTCGCATGTCTTCATATTTGTGCTAGGGTATGCTCGCCACTTGGCGAAAATTTGGGGTTTCAGTGCTCTGCAACAGGCGAATATTCGGCATATGGCGAATACCAAATGTGTGGATTGGGCTTTACATCAACGACAACACGCATGTGAGGATTATTGTAATCTTCCCTTTCAGGTGAATCTGTAAGTGCTGTATAACAATATCTTCCTTGACATATAACAGAAATAATTCGACTTATTGAGCCGCAATGTATGAAAGCCCTAAAAAACTCAAATTAATTGTTTAGAGCAGGAATAGCTAGGCGTGCCGAAAATTATGCTCTCACATACACTTTCACTATGAAAGCGCAGACATTTGTTAAATCCGACAGTTCACTAAAAGTCGGGAAAAAGTTTTTCCAGAACCTAAATATTTTGAAGGAATAAAACACTTCGTTCATACATCGAGAATTAGAAATGACACCTCGAGCACAAAATTGATAATGCTTGTAATAAGTAGAATCCTTCAGAAACACATTAACTAGTTCGAACAACTCCTTGTAGTTTTCTCTAGGTAGCGTTTTTTAAAACTGTTGCTTTACAAAGCTCAAAATGCTTTCTATGTCATCAGCCCTTTCACTGTTTCTCAAGCAGAAATGTCTGACGTCATTTTTTCGTCCCAGTGCACTCTTAACTTTTCACAAGATTCGAATTTCTCTCTAAAATTTCAGGCTTATTCTTCGCGTATGTGCTTACAAACTCGTTTGATTCAAGATCGGTTGATATTAAAATCTTCTATATCATGATAATTCATAATGAATATATTATATATCATGAATGTCATTTATCATGATAATTTATAGTCTTCTATATTATTCCATACAATATATCAATGAGCGCACAATGATGGGAATTACTAGTGTAGCCTTTTAATGCTGTGGAAACTACGGCATATATAATTGACTTTCGCTTCTTTTGTAGCGATTCTAAACCAGATATGGTTACTTCTGATATAGGTAGATCCACATGATCTTAACAAACTTCACTTGTATCTTCCGCTATATGTTCATACAATGAAGCAATACACTCTATTTTCTTAATTAGCCGAAATTTCGCATCAATTGCTGTTTTTCTGGTACTTTGCGCAATGTGTTACAATTTTTTATGTTTATCAACCATTGTACTTTGCCAAACGATTTCACGTTGAGTCAATACAAATTCCTTATCTTCTTCAAGAACCATCGTATTTAGAGCATCTTGATAAGCGATATCAAATAAATTGTTAGCAATGCCCCTGAATGCTTTTTCTCTTGCCATTTGAGACACTAAGTTTTTGCGGCTGTTGTTAGAAAATCGCAAATTCTTTCACTTTTCATATAAGAAAGAATTTTCTTCACGACTCTTTTGAATTCTATCCCAAGCGGTTCGAGGTTTTTGAAGCAACCTTTCCCGACTTTTCAATTGGATTTTCAAATTTCTTTGACCCTTTTACGTGAAAGAGCTTCTCAAACATAACTCGCAGATCGAAGTCAAGAAACACTTGGTCGCAAAAGCCCATGTTGAATGGGTAAATATTGATCGATTTGGGACAAATTTGACATACTTTCTTTTTCGAGCATATGAAAAAATTCCACCAGTAGAAGCAAACGCATTGAAAAAATATTAACTCTAGAAAGGAGAACCACCTATTCACATGCCACGCGCTAAACTACCAATAAGAAACTTATTAGGACCAAGGACCTTAATAATACGGAAGTACGACCTCCTGCATGAGGGTAGGTAACCTACGCTAGAACTGCCTCTATATAATCTGGGACCCTTAAAGGGACCCCTCAGTTCAGTTTTTCGCCGTCATTTGTATAAAACATCATCGAATCTCTGAATCCGGTCATACAAGTACCAGCTCACTTGTTGAACATTCAGCTCACACGGCTAACACGTTCACTTCTTATTTCAATACGCAGTAAACTATCAGAAACTCCCAAGAAATGAAATCAGTCGCGAATGGAAGTTCACTCAGAACTTTTCCTAAGGTACTGGTAATAACACGAGAACGAGTCACCAAACCCCTATCTCCATGTTGCCAGTATACCCAGAATATTGGTAACCTTTATCAAAGAAATTCTGTAATTAATGTTACTGACTATTTTCCTCATCCCTCAGTCAAGATCCTTCTGATCTTTAGATTAAACAAGGACTCATTACAATAAGAGAAGTTATTTCACGTTGTACGGAACAATATATTTAAATGCGCTGAGTTCTGAAGATGTATAAAACAACTTGAATTATTTAAAGAATCATTAATTTCAGATAGCGAAATATGTTTGAATAAATTCTTATTTTCATAATTTCAATATTTTCACGGATTCCAATTTTTTATGTATCTGGAGATCTTATTTGTTTCTACGAACTTTACAACTTTTTATTTGTTGATCCGTCAGAGATAACAATAAACACTTGATATTCAAATATTGACAGTTACATTTAAGAAACTGACATTCACAATTGATCATTTTGAAATAGTTGAATTTTAAACTTGTATAGAAATTGTCTAATATTGAGAAGTCAAAAATGTTCAACAGGTTCGGAGTGTTCGCCTGGTTGCTGTATCTTAGAAGAAGAAGTACATCTATCTAGGAGTTATCCACTTTTTGTAGTAACATTGAAGAGTGGCTTAAAATGATCGAACCTCAACATTTATGATTGTTTCTTATTCTTTGACAAATTCTAAGCAACATACTAAAACACGGAATTATTTGTAACTTATTATCGCATTTGAATATTAGATTTACAAAAAACTGACTTTTTCTCAGCAGAGCGTAATTACTCAACCACGGAACAAGAATGTTTGGCCGTCGTGTGGGCCATAAAGAAATTCCGTTACTACTTTGAGGGCTACCGGTTTACCGTAATCACGGACCACAGTAGCCTCAGGTGGCTCTATATTTTGAGAAATCTGACCGGAAGGTTAGCCCGTTGGGCCTTGGACCTTCTGGAATACGATTTCGAAATCGTTCACCGAAAGGGAGCAATGCATCACGTACCAGATGCATTGTCACGAATGTTTTAAACTGAAGACGCTGACTCTTCAGCTGTCATGGAAGCGATTCAGGACGAATGGTACGTCAGACGTAGGGAGGCTGTCATCAGTACCCCTAATAAATACCAAGGTTGGAAAGTAGTGAATAATAGGGTTTATAAATACAAAAACAACCCCCTACTTGAGGACCTAATGGACGATCAGTATGCGTGGAAACTAGTCATCCCACGCGAAAATCAACAGGACATACTGAGGGAGGTCCATGGGACCCCACAATCTGGTCATCTCGGTGTCGAGAAGACCTATAATCGGGCCAAGATTCGATATTTTTGGCCCGAATTCTTCAAGGACGTCGCGGCGTTCGTTCGAAAATGCCAGACATGTAAATTAAATAAGGCGGAACAGGCTTAGCCAAGGAGCCTCATGAGTCAAAGAGTCGTTCAGGAACCCTGGACTGTTGTGGCGACCGATCTCATGGGTCCGTTGCCCCGAAGCAAAAGAGGGTATAAATACCTAATAGTCTTTCAAGATCTATTTTCAAAATCGATCGAATTGGCGCCACTAAAGACAGCCAATTCAACCACCATAATCAGATCATTTCTAGAACTGGTCGTGACCCGGTAGGGAAGCCCACAGGTTCTACACTCGGACAGCGGAACCGAGTATAATAATAAGGCCGTAAACAAATTAGCATTAGCATTTGGGATTTACCGTTCTCTTACACCCCTCTATCACCCACAGGCGAATCCGGTAGAAAGAACCAATAGGGTTCTCAAAACCATGATTCGGTCATTTATAGGACAGGACCATAGGAATTGGGACGCGCACCTGAATGAATTCAGATTTGCTTATAACACACACACTCGAATGTCAAGAATATCACACCTAAGAGAACTGATCACTCAATACCAGGATCGAGCATTCGTAAACCAGGCCAGATACTACAACCTTCGTCGTAGGAATGAACAGTTCAAGAAGGGGGACCTGGTGAAGAAGCCAACGCACGTGCTGTCAAGTACACGGGGCAACGTTGCGAAAAAACTCGCCCCAAAATTCGCGGGCCCGTTCGTAGTGGCAGAGGTAATATCACCGAATGTAGACAAACTCGCTTCACAGGATGGGCGTCTAGCAGGCCGTTATCACGCGTCCCACCTTCAGCGATATCGAGATGTAGACGAGGCGAGTGAAGATTCGGATGACCCGGACGAGCTGGCTCGACAGGCTCAACTCGACAGAGAATTCCTCGAGATTCATAATACGGACTCGAAGGAGGAAGAAGCGCCTAGTGATCCAGAGATCGACATCGACTGGGGATTCGGCGAAGGACAGCCACATTCGGACTCTGAGCTGGACATTGTTCAGCGTGGTCGAATTCGTAACCGTTCCTACTCTCGATGAGTTGAGGTGAAAGCCTTGCGCAAGACTATGAGCGTGAGCCAAACATGGCATCAGTAGGCTAAGGATTAGAGTCCGGGGAAAGCCCGGTGCGCGGAGTGCGTGCGCGGCTATGATTGCGCGAACGTAAAATGTGCGCGGAGTGCGTGCGCTGCTATAATTGCGCGAACTTAGAATGTGCGCGGAGAACATGCGCGGCTATGATTGCGCGAACCTAGAATGTGCTCGAGCGAATAAGGCAGCTTGGAACATCAACCTAAATAGTAGCTCTTTATTCATCTTTTTCAGAAAGTTCACTAACCAAAACCGCGGAAAACCAGGCCAAAAAAACAGGCAGAGTCGAGACCGGAAGCACAGGCTTCGACCTCATCGAGGTCCATTGGAGGCGGGATGGTCAGGGTCGACCTGGCCGTGAATCTCCAGCATTCGCAAGGGTCCAGCAGCAGTTTGGTGGTAGCCGGAGGGGTGGCTGGAGCACCAGGACTGGCAGCAGATGAGAACGTAGCGGAAAAGGGGGTGCAAACAGACAACCCGGTGTTGGGCCAATGCGTATGCGCCTTTGGAACATGGGGACGGCGCGCCCCTGCCACGTTCAGAGCAGCCATCTCAGTTGGATCGAGCTTCAACCTGCTTGATAAGCTGAGAAAGGAGATCGGCCAGGTGGCCCTGGGGGAGCAGCAGGGAGAGGCACCGGCATCAAGGAGAGCCCGTGATGAGGTCCCAGAAGCGATGATTGTGGACGACGAGGGACCGGCCCTTAGGCCAGTTCGAAACCGCCCCCTTACAATGACAGGACGGATCAAGCAGAGACTGAGGACGGACCCGCAGTTCAGGACGGTTCGGCCACCTACAATGTGGGGCCAAACCAAAGAATTTCGACGATTCTGTGGTAAATGCCGGGGCACGGCCCATAGGTATTTGGACTGCCCCAAATTTAAGCCTCAACAGCAGAATAGGGAGGAGGAGAGGCACGTCTAGCTGGCCTTCTTTTCTTTTAACAGTAGCCGCTCGAGATTTGAAAAAAAATTTTGGTTTCTGTACATACGTACAATCTTTTTTTTTTTAACATTTATCGGTGTGAGCCCGAGTTGGAGGGGTTTGTACCCCAACATATTAAAATAGCATAGACATCATATCTTGTCTAGTCAATGACTACAACCCCCCTACAGCATGCTTAAGCCTAGTTATAAGTAGTATAAAATTAAGTAAAACTTAATAGGGGCGAATAGTCGTATCGCTAAGATTAAAGAAAATATTCAATTTTTAATTTCAAGTATTTAGTTGGTTCTTAGTTGAGTCGACTACAACTTTATTATTCTTCAATATCTATCTACTGATTTTTCTTTAGTTAATTTTTTTGTAGGAACCGATTACCAACCACGGTTATCACTCATCACGCATACATCATGCATTAAATCTATGATTAAGCGAAACTAACAATAGTCAAACTAGTCTAATGCCCGAGTCTGACGATTACTGATGATTATGGTGCTCACTAAAGTATAAATAAAAGCTGTGAAATTCGAGAGGTGTATGGACTCAAGTGCCTAGGCTATTCAACCGTATAGGTCGAATCTTGTCCGTGGGGAGTTGTGACGTGGTATATAGTCCACGCACAAAATAATCGAATTTTTCTAAAACTTTCAATAAATTACTAATCGCTAGACACAGAATCACCCCTTTTATTAAGCTGTCTGCGCACAGTGAGAATTGTTTGGCGGGAGCGGACTATGCTCGTGTAGCTAAACAATCCAGGTAGAATCCAAAATATTAAAGTAAACTGTCACCTGAGTTTGGAGGTTAGATTACTGGATAATCATCGGGTAACAGGAATCGTCAGACTCTGGGCTTGGAAATCACATAAATCCCAACACTGATCACACTATTTGTCTATTTGCCACACTATTTGCCACCACACAAAACACATCACCACGTGCCCCTGCGACCAGGCCGACACACACACAACACTACAGACTGGGCCGAAGGAGCTGGGGGAAAACGAGACGCGAACCACGAAGCAAGAGGAACTCTGGCTCGTGTCTGGAATTCGTTCACGAATTCGTCTGCTAGGCAGGTGAAACTAGTGGCGCTGCGGTCGACGTCTAGTTGGCAATTTCGACGGGCTGAAAATCATACAGGTACGGCCATCTGTAGTATAAGATTCGCACTAATGTCGCGCCGACGAATAAAGTCATGCGCACTAACGCTTTTCCGGTTCTTGGCAAAGAAGGCGGAAGTGAATACTGAACATATACAGATTTGAGAAAGTAAAAATAAATTTTACAGGTACGGTTCCATATTCCTCTCCGGTGTATTCATAGTGAAAGTTGCTTTGTAAGTGTAAGATTGTTTTTTTTTGTATACGAAGCCTGTTGGATAAACGCGGATTCGCTTGCATCGGCAGACATTAGTAATTGTCGGACTCGCGATCTTTCTTTTCATTGTTTGACGCGTGAACGTAGTGTTCGTATAACAATTAATTATCGGATCATAATTGTCGTGTGAGATTCGTAATTGTCCGGATTAACTGAGTCTTGTAGCATGGCGCGTGCCCATGACCTACCGTCGCCATGTAACTTCGGGGATAATACCATTGATTTCGAACTGATCGAAACTCGTACGAACTATTAGCCAGAGTCAATCGAAATAATTTGAAAATTCTCGTATGACTAAATTGACTAGAACTCGAGATCAGTGTTCGGGTTTTGTGAGACTGATATAATTAGTGACTAGAAAATTGGCCACGTTGCCAAGGTCCATCGCTGCCATGCCGTGTGCGAATAATCGATGTATTTCTGCCGTCTGATTTTCGTATAAGTTTGCATGAATCGGTAACTTCGCGAATAATTTGAACGGTTTGATTTACTTTGATTCGTAGCAAATGTAGGGCTCGAAATGTATCCAAATTGAGTTAGGTTAAATTAAAGAAAATTTTGAAAGCTGAGTGAATTGATTTATTTGTCGTGTGACGTCACTCCTGACTTCTTCCCGCTTCCGTATTCCAGTTATGAGCTAGTCGCGTAGATTCATCAACATAGTGACCAAAACGTTTTAAATTCATCATGGGCCTTCAGCCAAACAATTTTAGTTCACATTTTTCTAATTTTTCTGAAAATTAGATGGCGCTCAACTAATCATTAAATTAAAATATAATGCAATATTGAAATTAAAATTGATATAAATCTTTTAAAAGTAAAATATATAAATCCAAATATCTTCTAAACTACCCCATCTACATAAAAATGGTTAATACAAAAGTTGACCAGGATATAGGGAGCGATTTAACTGTAGCATTCATTTTGACCTTGAGGTCAATGTTCAAGGTCATTTTAAGGTCAAGACGATTTTAAAAATGGAAACCCGTATTT
Organism: Andricus grossulariae; assembly: GCA_011634705.1. Classification (NCBI taxonomy): domain Eukaryota; kingdom Metazoa; phylum Arthropoda; class Insecta; order Hymenoptera; family Cynipidae; genus Andricus; species Andricus grossulariae. The sequence goes on from JAABKJ010007545.1 coordinate 7,332,970, forward strand.
TTGTTTGCAGATTTTAATAGAGCGAAAATCTTGCGTTAAAAATTTATTATGGAAATCTCATTTTTGTGACATTGGTGAGGTCAAAAATCAAGGTCAAACGTCGAAAAAACGATCAAATGCCCTTTTTCTGAATTTGCGTGGTTTTCTGGGTGAAGCAAACGTTTAAGATGATCTAAAAGACTCGATAAAATGTAAAAGTGTGAACCACCTTGACCACCTTGTCAGCCTCGACCTTCAGGTCAATTTTTAAGGTCATTTGAAGGTCAAGATGATTTTTTGAATAGAAACCTCTATTTTAAGCAAGGGCACTCACGACAATCAAGCACCCCAAACGTGAGAGGCAAGTGGACTCACGATAATCGAGCGCCCCAAAGGAAACAGAACTTACTACGGCCACGCCGTCGTTTTCGGGTAACGCTGAAAGTAAGGTCAAGGTGCTTCCATTTTTTGCGACTTTTTCATTAAAAAAAATGACATAGACATAGACATAAATTTGTACAATTTATCTTGTACCTGTTGAAGGCACCTTGAACGTTGAGATAGCTCAGAAAAACAGTGAATTAAAAAAAAGCCTTCAAGAGCTTTTTAAATAATTGACATTGAAATGACCTTCTACATGTCAAAATGAAAGATTTTAAAATATCAATTTTCACGTACAATTTCCCGTTCTTTACGATTCCGCAGTCTAAAATAGGGATTTCTATTCTTAAAAAGTCGTCTTGACCTTTAAATGACCTTGAAAATTGACTTGATAAGCATCCCCACGAGCAACAAATTCCAACTCCTAGAGAGCATCTCCACCAACGACACTAGCGATGACTCAAGCACACAAGACTCATTTAGTTTAGGTATGCCGAGAATTAAGAACGAAAATAAGTTGGTAAACATTTTTCACAATAGCAAATACGCAAACACATATAAGAATAGCGATAGTAACCTTTGGAAAAATAAAAAAGTTACTAATCGGAAAAAATTAGAAAAGGAATCTCAAAAAGCAAATGAGATATCGGAAATTGATAACAGTGGATTAATTTCATGAATAAAGCAATAAGATTGAATAATATTACGGATAGTTTCGGAAAAATCGATTAACAAAATATTGGTACGCCAGAATATTGCGAATATTTTATTGGGCTTAAAGAAAGCCAACAATCCCAATTAGAAAAAGTTTAAGAGAATAAAATTAAAATACATCAGGGAAAAGAACATACAGCGACTCATTTAACGAAACATAAAATCGACGTCCAAGGCCACGAACCCATTAAACAGCGCTATTACCACGTGAGCTTGGAAAAGGCATGTGCCAATTTAAAAGGATGCCATTTGGTTCAATCAATGCTCCAGCCACTTTCCAGAGACTTATGGACAAAATTATTTCTCCAGACTTAAAGCCGAATGATTTTTGTTATTTAGATGACATAGTAATTGTGACTAAAAATTTTGAAGACTAATCAAAATATTTGAATATCGTATTAGATGAAATCAATTATGCGAATTCAACGATGAACCCGGAGAAATGCCAGTTCAGCTGCTCGGAAATCAAATACTTAGGATTCAAAGTTAACGACAAAGGAGTACAAATAGACGATGCAGAAATCCAACCAATCCTAGAATTGACCAATCATAAAAACATGAAACAATTCCAGCGCATAATAGGGATGGCAAGTTGGTACAGAAAATTAATCCCACACTTTGCCAGAATAATAGAACCGATAAACAGATTACTTGAAAAAGACAAATCATGGGATTGTGTATCAGAGCAAGATGAAGCCTTTCAGAAAATTAAAGACCTTTTAACGTCAGTACCAATATTGACGTGCCCAGATTTTACTCAACCCTTCCTACTTGAAACCGATGCGAGTAATACAGGGTTAGGAGCCGTACCTACGCAGACAATTGACGGTGTAAATTACGCAATCGTTTACGCTAGCAGTAGAAGCCTAAACGGCGCAGAATAACGATACTCGGCATCCGAAAAAGAATGCCTGGAGGTACGAGGGCTGTTGGATAAGTCAGTGACTTTTTGAAGAAAAATGTTTATATAGGCAAATAAGCGTTTTATTTCTCAACATAATTTCCTTTTAGCTCGACACATTTAGTCCAGCGTTTTTCCAATTTTTGTATTCCTTTCAAATAATAGGTTTTCTCAAGGTCCTCAAAATAGGCGTTTGTTTCCGTGATGACCTCTTCATTCGACCCAAATCTTTTACCACCCAGCCATTTCTTCAGGTTTGGATACAGGAAATAGTCGCAGGGGGCTAAATCTGGAGAATATGCTGAACGAGGTAGCAGTTCGTAGCCCAATTCATGGAATTTTTCCATTGTGACTACACACGCCTGCACTCGTGCATTGTCCTGGTGGAACAGCAATTTTTTCTTCTGAATAATATTGGCCGTTAATCGTTTTACCCTTCTGAGGGTAATCGATGTGAATTATACCGCGTGCATCCTAAAAAACTGTGGCCATGACGTTGTTGCCGGTAAACCCATCTTGGCCTTCTTTGGTGCACGTTCACCCGCAGAAACCCACTGTTTTGATTGTTCCTTGGTCTCTGGTGTGTTGTGGTGGATCCATGTTTGGTCCACGGTTAAGAAACGGTGCAAAAACTCGTTCGAATCGCGGCTGAACATCGCCAAACACTCCTTTGAAATGGTCACACGGTTGCGCTTATGGTCCAGTGTGAGCAATCGCAGCCCCCATCTCGCGGATAGTTTTTTCATGTCCAAATATTCATGTAAAATGTGATGTACTCGCTCAGTTGGATGACCTGAAGGTTCGGCGTCACTTGTGCTGGTGCGACCACAACGGAACTCAGTACGCCACTTTTCAACGATCGAAATTAATGGTGCGGAGTTTCCATAGTATTTATCAAGCCTTTCCTTGGTTTCAGTGATGTTTTTTTTTACGCAAAAAATAATGCTTCATCAGCACACGAAATTCACTTTTTTTCCATTTTTATTAAAATTCACGAGGTTCTCTCCTTTCAATGGCTATCAAACACAGACTAGATGACCCAGCTTGCTAAAAATTTAAGAGTAGTCTATTCGTAGATGGCGTTGACGGGAGCTGTGTTGCATTTAAAGGTACTGCGCGGGAAATCCAAAAAGTCACTGACTTATCAAACAGCCCTCGTAGTTTGGGCCATGCGAAAATTTAGGCCATATTTAAAAGGTTACAGCTTTAAAGTGATTACGGACCAGCTAGCGTTGAAGTGGCTACATAACCTCAAAAACCCCACTAGCCGATTAGCCAGATGGCCATTAGAATTACTAGAATATGTCTACGAAGTCATATATAGTAAAGGTAGTTCAAATTTCGTCCCTGATGCCCTCTCGAGATCAGGAGAACCAGCCAAAATATAGCGTTCGCGTTAGCTTGTAGCGTAGAGAAACCAAAAGCGGACGTTAACGATAAAACGGACGACTGGTACTATACCAAATTCAGACATGTTACAAAAAGACCAGAAGAACATCAAAAATGGCGAATCCGAGATTCGCAACTCTACTTTTACAGAACTGTTGCACTCAATTCCACTCTGTTTCTAGACTCGAACCCTTGGAAATTAGTCGCACCCCAAAAACTTGGACGTCAAGTTTTACGGGAAAACCACGACGAAACCCAGGCAGGGCACTTAGGCTCAGAGAAAACTTATGCGAAAATTTCCAATCATTAACTCTGGTCAGGGGTATATTCGGAGGTGATCAATTACGTAAAAAGCTGCCAGATCTGTCAAAGAGTAAAACTGAGTAATCAGAATAAGATAGGATTGATGGGAAAAAGAGTGATCGAAGAACCATGGGCCATGGTAGCAGCTGATATCAGGGGTCCGATACCAAGTTCTGAAAAGAGAGAAAAACAATACATTTTATTGTTCATAGATTTATTTACAAAATGGGTCGAAATAATCCCCATTATAAAAGCAAACGGGATCACAATAGAGTCAGAATTCCACAAACGTGTCATTTCGCGTTGGGGGACACCTAGGATTCTCCACACCGATAATGGCTCGAAATTTGTAAATAAAACACTAAGAGACTTAACAGAAAAATTCTGTATTAGGTGCACGAAAACGCGAAAATATTACCCACAAGCTAACCCGACAGAACGATACAATAGCACGATAAAACAGATAATTAAAACATATATAGATAATGATCACTCCATCTGGGACGAGCACCATCATTCATTCACCATCAAAATTTATGATTGATTTTGATTCTCTGACGAATTTTGAACAACATACTGAAATACAGAATTATTTGTAACATACCATCGCGTTCAAATATTAGATTTACAAAAAGGCTGACCTTTTCCCAAGTTATATCAATGGGAAACGGTATGGTCTTTGCGCGACTCCTAAATATTAACCGATTTCCTTCAAATTTTGCGATTTTTTTTTTGCATTCGAGAGCAGAGAAATTCTAAACTAATCCACCAAATATAAATAAGAACCACCCTTATTCACATATGTATGACGGTAGGGCTCCAAGTTCTTCCATTCAGATTGCAATCGACTGGGTATTACTTTCAAGCGTCTAAGAAAGTGATTTTATTTATTTTGGCCCAAATTTGAAGGGGGTCGGAAAGTGGCCTTATGGACCCTCGTCCTTTGTTTTCCGTGACTTGAAAAATCCTCTTGTACTGACCTTCGTGGAAATCTACTGAATTGATAAAATGTTTTAAACTTAATTTAACGTTATGAAATTTTGAATTTCAACTCAAAATTCATACATTAAGACTCAACCGGGCGACCTCTAAGAGTAAATAGCCTTATCCTTGAATGCGTGGCTCTGCAAGGATGGAAAAACCCTTTTCCCTAGCTGCTCATGGAAAAAATAATGATAACACCAAACATAGTTGTAGTAAGTGCGTTACAAAACAATTGAACGCGCAGGGCTCCCGAACATGGGTCGGACGTCAATGCCGACTGCCTTAGAGTTGTGGGCGCCAATTAGGATAGGGTCAATGCGATGGACCAGCGGAATCTCAATACTTTTGGGTGGAGGAACCGACTCAATAACGACCAGACGGAGTATGGCATCTGAAGGAGAAGGTTACACGGCGCGACTGCATGCTACGTGGTGCGAGAAACACCCAGAGCTATCGCATTTTTCGCATCAGTGTCTGCGAAATCGTGCCGAGGAACTCCGGAAAAGGTGTTTCATAAGCGAAGCGCCAACTCACTCGCAGCCGAAACAAGCCGACAATAGAAAAAGAGATGCGACACTGAGATCAACCGCGGGCAGGAATCAAATGGAGAAAAAGCGATGCTTTAGGATGAGGAAAAATATCAACATCCAGGTTTCTCTCAAGACCAAAGATCTGGCTGAACTGGATGATGAGTTTCGTGGAGATTTTTTCAAAGAATGCAAACTCTGGACTATCAATTATAGTGGGTATAATGCAGCACGAACTTTGGCGGATGCAAACCGTAAAACAAACCCAACAGCTGGACATGACAGTACGCGTCCCGCAGCATATTATTGACGGAATACGGGCACTATCTGACACTAGGAGAAGTACGAAAGAATCAACAGTTTTTCTTTGACTTATCTGGACTCTTTCATCACCCTACAGTTACCGACCACCACCCGCCCAAACCAAAAGAGGTCGAGGCATTTTGAAGAGAAGTCTACGAATTCCACAATCCACTGAAAGAAAACTCAACGAACATAAATAGCTTCAAGAAGCTGTGCAGTGCCCTTATAACACCTGAAAAGGAATGCCCACCTATCACTACCAAGGAGGTGAAAAAAGTATTAATAGACAGGGAGAACTATTCCGCTCCGGGACCAGATGGTATCAAGACATTCTGGTGGAAAAAGTTAACTTCGACCTACCAGCATCTGGCCAGCATTTTCAACCTATATCTAAAGTTTGAAGAGCCTATTTCGGAGTGGTTGGCGGGAGAACGGACAGTGCTCCTTCCGAAGATGGGCAACTTGTCTGACCCTAAGAATTACAGTCCAATAACTTGTTTGAACATATTATATAAGACATTCACAGCTATCTTAAATGATAGGATTATTCGTATAATTGGAAATGTGTTGCCAGAGGTGTATGAAGAACGCGGCTCAAAAAAAGGCGTGGAAGGATGTCGGGAGAACCTGCTTATCGATAGATGTGTGCAAAGACGCAGCAATCCTGCAGCGCGCCCTGTCGATGGCCTCGATTGACTACCGGAAAGCTTTCGATTCAACCTCTCATAGACTCATCTTTTGTGTGTTGGCAAGCTTGCGGGTTCATCTACACATCGTGAAGTGCACATAGAGATTGATGCCAGTTTGGAAAACCAGATTTACTATCTCATCTGGAAATTATCGTTTAACAACAGACAACGTCACCTTTCAGGGGGGCGTCTTTCAGGGCGATGCCATGAGCCCTTTGCTCTTTTGCATCACACTCCTGCCTCTATCTCTCGCACCACGTAAATCTCCTGGATAACTCTGCGGTGACATTAACCATTGCGAGCATAAGCTCACTCATGTATTTTATATGGGCGACCTGGAGATCTTTGATTCTGGTGCAAACAAACATCAACTTGCTTTAAATATCGTCAAGGTGTGCACAGCAGAGATTGGTATGGCCTTTGGATTGGACAAGTGTTACACGATTAATCTTAAGAAAGGAAAGATTAATGGCGTTCCCGATGACCCTGAGATGGTTTGAGGTAGTTCATCGGACGAAGAACGAGCTTAACGCTCTTGATATCGCCATACGTACGATCATGCATACGCATAAGAGCTTGCATGTTAATTCTTCCCTTCCGCGATTATACATCTCACGCCGCGCCGTCAAAGTGGACGCGGACTTCTGAATCTCCAATGCCGAACGCTCCGAGGGAGATAGAATCAATTGTCCAATACGAGAAGTGCCAAATTTTCTGGATCTACGATTTTCAGACAGCAGTATGCATTGCACATTAGAGGCCTGACATCTTTCTTCAAGACTTCGAGAAACGAACTATATCCGTGATCGAATTCTCGGCTTCGGTCAACTACAACATTACTGCCAAGGAGAAAGAAAAGGAGGAGAGGTATGAAGACCTTAAAAGGGAGCTGCTAACGACTGTACCAAAAATATTCGGTTAAATCAATTCTCCTTGTGATAGGTGCTGTCGGAGGTGCGTAATCATCACTGTTTCGTAACATAAAAGCCATACCCGGTCTGTCGGTGTGATTTCGTCTTACTCTGTGGCCACCTATCTTGCGGTCGTAATTCGTGGCTGGAATTGTGATTTGCCGCGGTCCTACTGGGAGCCGGTGTAAATTGTAGATGACAATTGCTCCCGTTGGGACCCCGCGGTGGGTGTTTAACCATTTTATAAATTATATATTTAAAATTTTTATTATTTGCCTGATAACGAATGAAGGACCCCTAGGCGGGTAAGTATTCGGATTCTGCCAGCCCTGCTGCAGATGCTATATTACCATGGTGAAAGGCGTTGATGTTTCAATTAATAAAGACTTCTTTATTTGATAATCATCGCCTATAAGACCGAAGGAAAACAACAAAAACACTAATTTCATAACATATTCGAAAGAGTCAATTTTTCTCAATTTTTCAATGTTGACCCCAAATACGTATTCGGTGACTTATAGAACCCCCCGCATAAGACTTTCATATAAATCTACTAATTCAACAAGATATTCAATACTTCATTCGACTTTTTGAATTTTTACTCAAAATCCGTATTTCGAGGCTCCAGGAGTCATTTGGTTATGACCGTTCAAGTATTACGTAACGCACATTAATGGAAGGGAGAGGTCTAGTCTAATGTACTGTAAAACTGACACAACCACCCCGTAATAACTTTCATGCCAATCCGCCAATTTGATAAAACTTTTTAAAATGTAGGTCGCCTCCCTAATTCTAGAAATTCGACCCCAAATTCGTACTCATCCACCTGATAACCCCCTTAGTACTGTGCTTCCTTGAAATCCCTTTCTATCTCAACATATCACTAAAGAGGGGGTGTGTCAGGGGGAGGGGATAACTTAAGTACTCAAGTGCGTTACAGAAGGTATCATTCGAACAGTCTCTCACATCAAATGAAAAAAGGGTCAGTCGGATCTGCAACCTGGTGCGATAAGTTTTGTTTCGTTCTGTGACCGCAATCGAAACGAACCAAGAACCGTTTTTACAAAGAACCGGTTCCGGATTCAGAAAGGTCGAGTTTTAGTCCTGGATTCACAACCCTGCTTTATTCACAAATGCGAGAGTCTAGCAGGGTCAACACGGGTTCCAGCATAAACGAAAATCGGAAAACTATTTCCAAGTTCGTTGAGGGCTTCTATACGGGTTTTGCATGGTTCGACTGTCCGTCCAAAAAGTTTAGGCAGCTCGATTTTTGTGCAGATATCCATGAAAATCTCAGAAAAAAGAAATTCTAAGAATATAACACAACTTGCATGTTTCAGGTGAAGGTTCTGCCAATACTGATACCAAGTTTCAAATTTTTCAGATGATCAGCGATTATTTCCGGGCGCGTGAAAGGTGAAAAAGCATAATAATCCTAGGATCATTTCATAATACTCAACTTTGAATGGCTGTAAGTCACTGAAAAAATTTATTAAAAATCTGCCAAAAATATGTATGGTTCGTTAATCCTTTCTGTGCCGAGTGATGATATTTCAAGTGAGAAATAATTATTTGTTAATAAGTTATTGACAAAAGAGTGGGGAGGTGTCATCTCCGAAACTAAGGAACAAACAGAAATGATTCTTGAAGCAAATTACACATTTTTGGCTTCTGACAATGTTGTGCGTATTACCAATGAGCAAAAAGTTGCACTTGAATGTTTAAAAAATTATTTTCTTTTTGGAAAAATACAAAAGACTTTATGATAATCGAGGCAACATTATTCCTTTTTTTTTGCATCAGGGCTTAGAGGCTGTGTAACTGTGTGAGTGTGAGAGAATATCGTGTTGCACGTGTAGCAGTAGCGCCTGAAAGGTCCCACGCTGAGTGTGCGGTAGCCTCTATTATCGTTAAGCCTTTTGTATTTTTCCAGGATGAAAATAATTGTTTAGACATTGAAGTGCAACTTTTTGCTCCTTAATAATACGCACAACATTGTCAGAAGCCAAAAATGTGTGATTTGCTTCAAGAATCATCTCTGCACATTCCTTAGTTCCGGAGTAAACACCTCCCTACTTTTTTGTCAATAACTTACTAACGAATAATTATTTCTGACTCTAAATATCACCACTGGACACAGAAAGAATCAATGAAACACATATATTTTTGGCAAATTTTTCATAATTATTTTCAGTGATTTACAGCCATTCAAAGTTGAGTATTCTGAAATGATCATAGGATTATTATTCTTTTTCACGTCTCACTCGCCCGAAAATAATTGCTAATTATCTGAAAATTTTGAAACTCGGTATCAGTATTGACAAAATCTTCACTTGCAACATGCATGTTGTCTCATATTTTTAGATTTTTTTTCATAAGATTTTCATGAAAATCTGCACAAAAATCGAGCTGCCTAAACTTTTTGGACGGCCAGTAGTGCGGTAATTTGTCATCGATTTGTATAACATTTAAATATTTGACGATAAGCGACATACTTAACCCAATTGAGAAATAAAAAATATTATTATCGCATTTCTATCAAAATGCACAATTATAATTTTTAATCAATTGTTTAAACAATTAGTTGATGGTTTTAATGAAAAATTTTGTCATGAAAATTACACATTAAAGCATTAATTGCAGAAAAATATATATTTCAAATAATTATTCAATAAAAAAATTGTATGAACAGAAAAAAATTATTTGAACAAATACGAATTCTTTACAGAACAAAGTTGACAAAATTGTGAAAAACACTAGAGTCTTCTACTAGTTTTTAAGAAAAAGCTACAAGTTATTAATAATTTATTGTTTGAAAAATTTTTAAAAGCTTGAAACAAAGATCCACATAAACTAATTAGGCAATATAATAAATCAGTACAATCGATTAAATTTGTTGTTAACATGAATGATCATTTAATGGATAGAAGGAGAGAAATGTCCAGGCAGAAAAATTATACGTGTTTTGAAATATTATGTATAGTTTTTATTTGTTTTATACATTTTTTGTATAAAACAAATGAAAATACCGCTGCGAAGTACTATGGATTTATTCACTATAAGTGTATTTATTTGTTCTTATTTTATGAGCTTTTTGCTTCCTCATACATATCAAATGAATTTGCTTTGTCATACAGGGAGGTTTTTCCCTAGCGAAAAAAAAAAATTGATATTTTCAACATTTTTCAAGCTTATGTTTCTGTCTTACCGAAAATCTTATTTTTAGAAAATCAGAGAGCCCACCTAAATGTCAAATGATATGTTCTATTACAATAAACATCTTTCTAACGTACGATAGTGTTTTATTCCAAATGAAAACTAAAGTTTTCTTCATAGAAACAATGTGACTTTTTTTAAATTTCTAAGTAGCTATTGATTAATCAAGAATGGCCGTCGAAAGATCGTCAACAGATCTATCCACGCATCTTGAAGACGAGAACAATTACATCACATGCAGCACTGTTATATTCCCAATGTAAAAAAATCCTCTTATAAACAAGGAAAATAATTTTGTTAAAAAATGTAAAACTGGTCATAGAAGGTTCGTCAGTAGGTCATTCGACATGGCTCGCGGACGCGGACAAACATGTCAGATACAGTACTGTAGTACTCCTAATATAAACAAAGCTTTTCTCATATAAACAACACCATGTTTTGTCGAAACTTCATAAATCGGTACTGGTGGGTCATAAAAGGTTCAACAAGATGTCAATCGATACGTTTTGAGGATGCAATCAAATACACTACATATAGTATTGTCTTATTTTGAATATTAAAGAAGTTTTTCTCATATAAAGAGAATGAACAATTTTTTTGAAACTGCATAAATCGGTACTGGCAGGTCATAAAATTTTCAACAATAGGTCGATCGATGCCTCTCAATGACCTGAACAAATACGTAGGATATCGTATATTGTTGTATTTTGAATATCAAAAAATTTTGTCTCATATTATAAACGAGGTAAATTTTTTTTTTTAAATCTCTAAACGCAAAAAACTACTTCTAAATCGCCACTCTAGCTCAAAATCCTATTAGACCTGGATATCAGTCGGAGCTACAATTTGTTCAAACCGATTTTTGGTCGATGACGTGGCGCATGCGCAGTGCCGATCTTTCCGAGCAACAGTGAAAAAAGTGAAGGGGCGCAGTGAAAAAAGTAAATGGATGCAGTGAAAAAAGTGAGGCACAGTGGAAAAAGTAAATGAAGTGCAAACTACTTCGTGTTACTTCGAGTGTGTTCGTGCTGCCTCGGGTGAGCTCGTGCATCGTGCGCAGCCAACTTCATTCTATTTTCCGACTCTCGTTCCTAACCTAAATTAATTTCCAAAAAGTTGATGATTGTCGTGTTGATGGTTCGTCGCTTGGCAAGAGCAAAAAAACACCGTCAGTGTCTCCGTCATGTCTCACGACATCGACACCAGCAAATATGCAAAGTTATTGGCATTCTGACCAAACATTCTTACCAGCTTATTGTTACGGCCGTATTATTGTCATGGTTTTCATCATTGCCATTCTTATTATTGCGTCAATCGACAAAAAATCGCCTTCTTTTTACACAAAAAACAGGTAAAAAAAACTAGCACTTTTTAAACAAATTATAGAAAAAGTATCGTATCCCACACATTGGAAAAGCGACGATTTACAACTCGTGTGATAGCCACCCTCGCTCCGCTCGGGTGGCTAACTTCACACTCATTTTAAATCTCTCGCTTTTTCAACTTGTAGCACAATATACTATTAAGTTTCCTCATTATATAAGATTATAATTTTCCCTCCAATTAATCTAATTCTACCAACACAAGGTAGGTACCTCTGCTGATCGACCATTTCAAAATCATCATGTAACGATAAACATAACCTTACTCCTGGACATGCAGCCATGGTGATAAGGAGTGCTGCCCAAAAAAGTTTATTTAATTAACACAAAAATACGTCGTTGGGCGGAAGCTCGTGTTTCAATAAACATATTAACAAAGACTAGTAGATCAAAAATCGTCATTCCATCGACAAAAAAAAATAAAATTATATGCTTGAAGATTATAGTACAGTAATAAATAGATTTTTTTTAACAAATTAGGGTGAAAACATTGTGTTATTTTGTTACCAATCACCTCTACCCTGTGCAAGCAGAGCCAAGACATGTAACATAAAATAGAGTAAAGATCGAGAGTAAAGACAGCTTAAAAGCTGATAATAAATCACCCCATCGTAGTACGACGGCCATCATCCGATTATAACCGAGTCAAGCGCTGCTTAACTTCGTTGATCGAACAAGAAGCCGTAAATAATTTCATGCGTCTAAGTTTAGAGAATCATTTCCTTAACCGTCCTTATAATTTTCTAACAATGCTTGTAGTTTACTTTTGTATAAGAAGAAATTTTGCCATATGCTTGCAGATACAGTTGCAGTACTTATCCTATAAAGTACCTCTTATCTACTGAGCACTTCTCTTTCATATATTATATCCTCCCTTTATCCTTAATGTTAGCTATTCTTGTTCATTTGTACAATCATGTTCTGCAATAAATGCGTATATATATACGTCCCTGGTTCCCTTGGACCTGTATCATTTCAGCACTTTTACCGCAAAACCGCAAGCTACCGAATGGAATATAATACAAAGAAGTGTGAGAGGCACGTGTCGCATTGCTTGACGTTTTTTCACTATACGACGACCAGTCCAAGTTATAAGATAAGTCGACACGATACCACTGTACATTTTTATAAGTCACAACTTTTACCAAGATGATCTGTCGAGCAATATATATTATTATCGAACTCATTATATCATATTTTCACCAAAAACTCATTTCTCGAAAAAAATGTCGCTTACCTATCACGGTGAGCGCCAATCATTTACCGAAAAATCCGGCTATTCGTACCGAAATTTTGGTACAAATGCCCCTTTTCAAGCTCCCCCTATTCGCAATGAAAAAACCCGGCTATTTGTACCGAAATTTCGGTACACGTTGGCATGGCCAAATTCATTGAGAAATTTTCTTACATATGTTAAATATTGTTCAGGAATTGTTATTCTGCATTAAAAACTGAGTGAATCAGAATTATAGAAGAATTCAATAAATGGAAAACTGTGCGTTTTTTGTGGTTTCTGTATAGCAAAAAATGGTTTTTTATCGTCAAGTTTATTAAAGCGTTTTTGCACTCGACTTTTTTTTATTTTTTATCACTTTTGAATAATTTTTGAACGTTTTACATATATAAAGAAGAAAAAATTATCGAACCCTTTTTGAAATAAGTGAAATTGAATTCTTTTTTTTTACATATTTTAAATTATCAGTTAGGAAGCGTTATTCCACAGTGAAAACTGAGTAAAAACGTATCATAAAAGATTTGGATAAATTGAGAACTATGCGTTGTTTGTCGTTTTTTTATAGCAGAAAATCGGTTTTTACCAAAGGTTGTTAGCGTTTTCGCACTCCTCTTTTCCTTATTATTTATTGCTTTTGGGTAGTTTTTAAACGGTTTAAATATTTAAAGAAATAAAAGTATCTTTTTCTCAAAACTTTAAAACAATCATCAGAACGACGCTTTTTGTAACTAAACATTGAGTTCCACAACTTCTAGGATGAAGATGTTTGAGGCTCACCGAGCTATGTATCAGACTATGCGCTGTGTAGGAAAAGTTTCATACGTACGGCGCTGTCAGCAGATAGACTCGTATTGAATGGGGGTGTCGATACAGTCAATTGTTAGAATATATGGTAAAAATTAAAAACCGGGTTAAAAAATGGCAGTATTGTTGAAAAGTGGAATTTTATCAATTGATAAATCACGTAAAGAAGAACATCTATAATTTTCTTAAAGAAAGGGGAAAGAGAAATAGAAATAAAAACTATTGTTAGAATTGTTCCCACGAGAAATTGAACAAGAAGCATACAAATACAGTAGAAAAGAAATGGACAGTCTTCTTATCACGCAATTATGAAATGTGGTCAGATTCGAAAATAGAAAAATCGAATTTGGCATTCTTTAGTACTTTGATGGTGATGGAACAGGAACAGCTGAGAGCCTGAGAAAAATCGTCGATCTAGGATAATTAATTATGCAATGCAGGTAAAGCATCCCGGAAAATTCTGAGAAGAAATACTAATCTAAATGGGAATCGCTCTTTTATCCGTCATTCGTATGCATCATCTGCGTCTGGCACCACCCATGACCCAACTATATGGCATAAACAGCGGTATAGTGTTACTTTACGGTCTGCTACATAATATTATTTTTCTCCGTGGTGGCACGTGCCACGGAAGTGTCGTATGCCAGTGTCCTTACGATCTACAAAAGTATGTCGTTATGTAGTAATATACTATATACCTACTGATGTGTGACACAAGAATCAGAAGATGTGATACTGGGCAAGAGATAAGAATGCGCGGGATGAAGAACAAACAAGCGCATATGGTCATATGGTAGGTGCACACTTTAGACGGTACACGTACATATGTATATATCTTCCCGCACGTTTTTTTATCATTATCAACATGCTAAGGAAGATAAAAGTATAAATGATCTTCCTTCGAGGTTAAAAAAACGGATTACATACCAACATATTGGAGAAATCTGCAGATTCACTTGCTAAATTTGGTTGTACGCGGATATCTTGTTTATTTACTTTTTTGCAAATACTTCGAAAAAAATTATTCCCATCCCCGATTAAAAACCACCATTAAAACCAATTTACTTAGCCGAATTCAACAAATATTAGCTAATTAAATCTGATTAAAATAATCAGGTACACTTTTGTTTCTTAATCGGAGACTAGGATCAATTAGTCCTGATCGGCTGTCGAATCGGGTTCAATCCTTTTTTTTTAACAGAATATATATGCGTCATGCTAGAGGTGATGACATCGATTATGACATCCTCATGATATCATTGTTGTTGAAAACTTTATTAGCCTTTTATTACTTGAAGTTGTTTTCTATTTTTAATTTAAAAAATAAAATCTACAAATAAACCGTTGGAAGGATTTTCTGGATATACATCATACAGTTATGTTGAGAATTATTTAATGTTTAACATTATTATTATTATACCATTAAGCCATTTCCCTTTTGGGGTACGAGTGACTTGCTGGGTGAGGAAAGGAGTAATGTGAGGTAGGGGGTATAGATTTTTTTTTAGATTGATCTAGAATTCTCGTGTTATTTATTTAAATGACACATTCGTTCCGCATTACTGCTCCGACCCAGGTTGCTGATCAATCTCTCTAGCGATCACCCCAAGTGAAATGCTTCACAAAATTGATATGTGTGATTTCCTACTTAGGCCCATTACTATCCGAGGTCTTTGTTTCAGGCGACATTCATTGTATTTAGACTCTGTTTACAAAATATTTGTCGCCGCACGTTTCTGTCCTGACATATTATTCTAGCTTCCTTCGCGTCCATGCATTTTTTCATGCAAGCTCTCGTGTTTCTATGGCTTCTTATGTCTCTTCGGATTACATCTCATCCTACCCTCGAAATCACTCATTGGTAACACTTAAATTCTTAATTGAAAATACATGTATGAGTGTGTGTATGAATGCGTTCTTACTTTTAAGTGTGCATATTTGCGTATATATATTTATAGTGTCCATCTGTTGATAACCTGCACCTAATTATGTGTATCATTGTTTATTTCTTTACACTTCTTGTAATATGTATCACCTGTTCCTTATAGGGCTATTTAGCTCTAGGAACTTTCCTTGAATAAATAAAAACAAATACAAATCTTTCTGAAAAGCTCAGCTTTTTGGTTCATTCATAATTTTAGTTCAAAATTAGTTTGCTTTTTTTGTTATAAATTATCATTATAATAGATAATACCTATCTACAGTCTCGGGTGGTCTAAAAATGCACTGGAATTTTTTTTTTGCCCTGAAGGGCAAGATTTTTTTCAATATAATTAATTACTTATGGACAATTTTAATATCACTCATGACTTTCTTGTAATTTTTAACAAATTTCTGTTTGTTTGAATCATTTTGAGAAATTGTAAAGATACAGAACAATTAATTGTTTGAAATTCAAAATATATGAATTGAAATTGGAAACGTTGAATTGTACCTTTTTTATTTCTAAGAAGTAAAATGTTATTATATATAGTTCAAATTTCAACCAAGGACCTTAATTTTCAAACTAAAAAGATAAATTTTCCAAAATAAATGTAACAGATGATATTCCACAAAAAAAAACAAGATTGTAATAAGAAATTAAAAACAGTTGGATTTATCCAACAAAAAAGAATTTTTAACAAAGTAATTACATTTTCTATTAAATTTTTGAATTCTAAAACTGAAAGTATGAATTTTCGACAGAACAGTTGAATTTTCAACCAGAAAACTAACTTACTACCAAAACAACTTGGATTTTAAATCGCTAGACAAGAAAAATAAATTCCAATATATTTGCTAAATTTTCAACCAAGAAGTATGAACTTCTAACAAAATTGTTGAATTTTCAAGAATATAACTTATT
Source organism: Andricus grossulariae (assembly GCA_011634705.1). Taxonomy (NCBI): domain Eukaryota; kingdom Metazoa; phylum Arthropoda; class Insecta; order Hymenoptera; family Cynipidae; genus Andricus; species Andricus grossulariae. The sequence goes on from JAABKJ010007545.1 coordinate 7,349,532, forward strand.
TTTGAACGAAATTTGGTCTCTGAAGTGAGTCAGAGGCCTGTATATTAACTAATTTTGACACCAAAACCACCTGAATTCTTCGATTAGAACATCTTCCCTGTTTAGTAATCGTTTAAGTGTTATTTTAAGATATATCACGGTATTCGATAGATTTGGAACGATTCTAAATGTTTCAAGTTAATTTTTTAAAATCTAAAGAATTTTAAGAGATTTGGTTCAAAATGCATTTCTAAATAGTTTGTTCTTAATATTGTGAACGTCCTTCAACGTGAACCGCGCATGCATTTAGTGCTATATTGGACAGAAATATTTAATTATACTTCAAGTGTCACGAATAAATTACTATTAATTAAGGAACTTTTAGAGGAAGAAATATTCTTGATTGTGTAATTGATTTATTTAACAGTTTTTTATGTATTTCGGGGTTTTTCATATTGCCATTAACGTATTTTGAACGACCTAAGTATCCTGGAATTGGAAAGATTGGAATGAACCACGGAAGAGCCGTGCGTCGATGGTGTTGGTGGGTGGGAAATGTTCGGGAGCTAAGTGCTCTGCATCCACTCATGATATTAGTACCTGGCCTGGTGTCGAGCGGCCTATTGGGGAGAGGGTAACACCGAAACGACGTATACTAAGGAGGTGAAAAGGCAAGTGAAGGAGAGGATCTATTGAAGAGGAAGAGATACAGCCAAGAGAGTCTGGAGAAAAGCGCGGTATATATTTCGTTTGAGAAAAGCGTAGGTACACGTAAGTAACCCCCGTCCCCCCCATGGTTAGTCAGTCGGAAAAGGAGGCGCTTGGGATGCTGATAGGCGATATCAGGGGACTGAGGGATGACGTAAGGGAGACAGAGAAGGAAATGGAAGGTATGAGGGAGGACTTAAGGATCAGAGATGAGAAATAGGAAAAGGAGGTGAAAGAGCTGAGGGATAAAGTAGAAGGTTGAGAGAGGGAGGCGGTGTCGCTAAAAAAGGAAAAAGAAGTTAAAGTTGAGCAGACGAAAGAAGAGATCAGGGTGCGGAAGGGAAGCACGGGAAAAAAGCTTGAGAAGGTGAAAGGCAGGTCGGAAAAAATAGTTGGTGACAGAGGGGAGGTTGAGAAGAAAGGTATTTGGGAGAGGGTAGAGATTAGGATAAAAGAGGAAGTGGGAGAGTGTAGGAATGAAAAGGAGGAGAGGTCGGTTAGGTACAGGATAAGGGCATGGAGTTGAGAATGAAGAGAAAAGATAAGGCAGGCAGAAGAAATAATATTGTGATAAGAGGGTTGAAGCTAAAGAGCAGGGAAGGAAGCGAGGGTGTGGGAGCGCTGCTACAGGGCATAGGGTTGGTTAAAGGAAAGCTTGAAAGAGGAGTTGGGGACAATTTGAAACAAAAATATGATGAAGGATGAGGGGATTTCATCGATCACGATTTGACGAGGAAGAAAAGAAAGATGCAGAGAATGTTGAACGACACGGCTAGGAGGGAAAAGATTTAAGAAAGAGCGGCGAAGCTAGGGTATCATGAAATAAAACTTGGTGAGGAAATGTGTGTATGCGACGAGGAGAAAGAGCTGCTGAAGGAAGTGCAGAGAATATTGTTTCACCGGAAGTAGGGGGTGAGGGCAAAGCAGGGTGGAGGAGTAGTCAAGGTGATGTACTGGAACGTAGCAGGGTTGAAAAAGAAATACAAGGATTTCTGGTGGTATATTGAGACCGGTAGAGACATGGGTAGAGAGAAAGAAATAAAGAAGAATAAAGCCCAACCTGCCAAGGGGGTATGGGCGAAGGCTGCAAGATAGGAGGGGTAACGTGTAAGTTTGTGACAGTGTACAATAATGATGGGATGGAAAGAATTGAAGAAAGGATTAAAGACTCGCTAGGCGAAAGAGAGGAGGATACGGTGGTAGTCGGGGGGGGGGGGCTAACTCTAAGGTAAGGATGGCAAGGGAAGTGGTGATTCACAAGAAAGGAACGGGTTTTGAAAGAAAATCGAAGGATAAGAGAATGAATGAAGAGAGGGAGCTTCTAAGGGACTGGATCGAGGATAGATGCGATAGAGGCGGAGAAAGGCAGAAAGCAGGGTGGGAAAAATTGATTGAGGAAGAAGAGGGTGAGCTGGAGGAGGGAAACGATAGGGAATTATGAGGTGCAGTTAGGGACGGTACACTTCAAAGGGGAATAGGTGAAATAGATATGAGAAGATTTGAAAGAGAAAGTAAATGGGTGTGTGGAAAAGAAGGTAGTTAGAAAGAAGAAGGAAGTAACGGTGAAGCCGTGTTGGGATAGGGAATGTAAAAAGATAAGATCGAAGGTGAAGAGAAAGTACAAGAAGTGGAAAGAGGAAACTACATAGAGGGAGGATGCGTATAAATTAGGAAGGGGCTTAGACTGTCGTGTATGAAGAAAGAACAGGAAAAGGGGAGAAATCTGGATGAGTAGTATTGAAGTATTTCATATCAGGGCTCAGATTCCAGGTAGAGAGATGATGGGAATAGAAAAACCAAAAACCCTATATAGTATTAATGTACTTAAACATCAAAATTGTAAAAAAAAAAAACCACAGACTACGGTGGAGCTGGACAAAATTTAAAAGAAACATTTTTGCTTATGGGATTTCCGGGTGAATTATGATTCCATGTTGTCCACAAAAGTTTTTAAATAAAAATTAAAGTCATTTCCTGAGTTGTGTTTAAGAAAAGTAAATATTTGTTTGAAAAATTGTGAGTTTTAAAATTTACCTACATGTACTGAAAATGGTATATTTTTATTTTTAGTATTGAAATTTGACAGGTTTTTCTCAGAAATATAATAAAATTAAAAAATAAACTCAGTAAAAACAGTCTGAATTATAACCTGAAACGGGCATCATTTTTCACAAATCCCCACTTTTAAAACGTGGTAAATTAAATCTTTCACAAAAAATGTTGAAAGTAATAAATCTAAAATACAATGGTGTCATTCATATTGAATTTACTGTGATTTTTTTGGTTATAATTAGACAAACTTCTGTAAATTTATTCGGCTCTCCGTCCGTCCTTCAGTCTATACATCCGCATTTCGTACTTTTTTCCAAGGATACTCAAATATTTACATTTTCAAAGAATCATTATGATAATAGATTAAAACATGCAAAAAATCTTGTATTTTTAACTTCGCGGAAATTTCCATTCCACGGATAAACATTTTTTATGATTACTTAGCAATGGCGTAATATTTATTCACGTCCTTGGTTTAGATTGAAAGAAACATAATATGTTTCGTTTAATAAATAAAAAAAATTTGAGGGAAAATCTGCTAGATTTTTCGATAAGTTATACGCAAGATTACGAAACCACGATGTTGCTGTAGACTTTTGACTTTGAACAGTTGTTATTTAAATCTACAAAAAATATTGTTTACTTCAAGATGATTTCTCTTGGCCTAAAAAATGAGTTTCTGTCACGATAGATTGTCTTTCAACACCAATCGTCATTGTTATAAGTAATTTTTATAAGCAAATACACGTATTTCGTCTCATTAAAAAAGACAATTTTTCTTTTCTACAGAATAATTTCTTTTCCTTTCAAGAATAATATCTCAACATAATGAATTTTTATTCAACAATATATTTATCATTGATTTTGAAAATACTTAGAAAAAAATTTCAATTTAAAACTTCTCTTATTTACAAGGTTGTTTTTCTCGGCGAAATCAATTATTCTTATATTGAGAATTATATCTCGCTGAAAAAAGAACCTTCTAAATTAAAAAAGGTCAAACGCAGCGATTCATTTTATGAAAATTAACCAAAACAATGATTATTATTACTATATGGTAACAAATTGCAATTTCCTTTGTAATGATATTGTATATTATAATATTATATTATACTCTGTAGAAAAAATATTACATGTTCAAAAATGTGAAGTTTTCATATTTATTGTCGATAACAATCACAAGTGTTGTTGAATGATAATTGCTTGCATAAAGGTATTTAATTCTTGATAGGTCTGATTTTCACTGTATTCTTTAAAAATCAAATAGAATGCAATTTTAAGCACGAGTGAGAAACGCGATTTTGATTTTTTTTGTCTACATATTATATTTGTACTCAAATTTTGATGAAAATTTCATTCTTGACCAAATAATTTTTGGCATTTCAGCTACAACTTATTCAAGTACCTGTTTTATAAATAGTCTGGAATCAATGTACGGAAGCTAATCTAACACAAAGAATTCGTCTATTGAATAAATAATTTGTTATACAAAAATTAAATAACTAAATGGGTAAATATTTTTATTTACTTTGAGACATTTTGTTGTTGCTAAAATTGCTCCAAGGTATCGTAGAAGTAAATTTCACTCATGAAACTTTCTCAAAAACTAACAAAAAATATTGTTATAAACAATATTTGTGGCATAATATTTAAATTTGAAGTTTCTCAGATTCGAATTTCCCTTAACCACTAGTATTTCTAAAGATACTCCTCAAATAATATAGTTTGATTATATATATTGAAATATGGCAATGAGGATTCTTTTCAAGAAATTATAATTAAGGAATGTAAACCTATCATATTTTCAAATAAAAAAATGGTTACACTTGTGTGTCAAAATATATAAATCTACAATCGGGATGATCAAATGATTATTGCAAAGATTGAAAGAAACTATACATCAATAATAATGTGATTTGAACTACTAACAAAACAGTACATACAAATTTATATATTCAATGAAGCTTCGTTTTTCAATGTGGTTACAATAAAACTCAAAAGCTATGAGTATATTAATATTTATTGCAGTAATTATTTTAACATTTTAATATTATTTATTTTTATAATAATTTCCCCATATTTTTACTCACAATTATTACTATGATTGCGAGAAAATTATATGAAATTCAGTATAGAATTATTTTATATATTGTAGGATTTATATGCGGCTTAAAAAAGCGTTTTTTAAGAAAAAGGCCTAATAAAACTTATGAATTTGTTTTGCGAAGAATTCGTTTTCGTCGATTGAAAATTCTTTTATTTTGGATATCGATTGAATTATTTTGTTGAAAGCTTATATTTTTCGGTTGAAATATCAACCATTACATGTTTCGTTAAGATTTCATATTTTTTGTTTGAAAAGCCAATTTATTTGTTGAACATGCTTCTTCTTTTAGCGGAAAATTCGTCCTCTTGGATTGAAAACTCAATTATTTCAGTAGAAAACTTTACTATCTGGCTCAAAATGAACTTCTTGGTCGAAAAGCTATATTTTCTGGGCAAAAATTGGACTGGTTGGTTGAAAAGTTACATTTTTTTAAGAATTCATATTTTCTGTTGTTGAAAACTCAACTGTTTCGTAAATTTTTCTCGTTGTTAAACATTCAACCATTGCGTAAAAACTATTTTACATGGGTGGAAAATTCAACTATTTCTTTGAAAATTAACTTTTTCGTTAAAAATTCATATTTTTTGGTGAAAAATGCAAGTGGTTTCCGAAAATTCTTTTTAATTTGGGTTGAAAATTGAACTATTTTGTATCGAATTCATGTATTCTTTCGAAATTCGTCTGTTTCCTTGAATTTGCAGTATTCACGATTTTAACTTACCTATCACTTTCACTGGTCTGAAACTCTGAGTTTACCAATAATGCTTTACGAAGTTTAAAATTATCAAAAGATGATGTACTTGACTAAAAAATGGTTTAAAAACAAATTACGAAACCTCCAAATCCATAGACATAGGAAACTTCAGCGTCATAAAAATTAACGTGACAGTTAAAACGAGTTTAATAAGCGTTTACTTAAAAAAAAAATTATCTCAGTTTCTCAAGGTAAAATAATAATAAACATGCGAGGAATAAGCCACCACTGGATTAAATAAATCCATTAATGCTGAGAGTTGAGACCTTTATGATCTATGTTCGAGAAGATGGAATATATAAGTATTCAGAATAGTATATATACATAAAACATCGTAATAAAAATTAGTTGCGCTGTTCTCAACAATCTGCGTTATTCTTTTTTCCTGTATTTTGAAAAAATGAGGAACGTTTATACTCTGATGTCCACCATGATTGTTATTCTGAATTATATTGGTAATTCGAATTACTTAGTATAATTCTTTTGCTACTTAACAGTCATTACAGAGTATCACATATGTCTATTTTTTTTAAACCGGGAGAAATCCGAAAAATGACAGTGAATTTATACACGGGTGAGGAATTTTAAAAACTCTTACAGTTTTATTAGAAGAACTCAAATAATAAGGACTCCAAGTAGAAAGTATTAGATCTTTAGAAGGTTCCCTTAATGTTTTCAAAGTCTTCCCTCACAATTTTCCCACAATGAGTTCATAACATACACACATAGTTGAATATAAACTTAATCGTATTTCTTTTTGCAGATTTAAGTTCACAGTTCGACTGCTTACCTAATGGCGACCCTATTCCATATGTTTCTCGTCGTGAACTTCCTGACTCTCCTAGCAGACATTCCCCAGAAAGACCTCTTCCTACTGCCGAGCCTTCTCATCGTGCCAAGTCTAGGTCTCGTTCTACCAGGCAACGTCCCTCTCTCGTACTTGGCTATAAGCTCGAAGACCTTAGTTTCATTCGACTTATTCCCCACAGTAATCCGCACAGGGTATTTGAAATTCGAAAATTCTCTCTTCCTGAGGGCAAGCCACTTGAATTAAAAGGAGCACGTGGTGCATATGTGCCCATGTCAACCGAAGAGCAAATTGTTTTATCAACATCCACTGGTGACGTCTTGGCAATATTAGATCGTAATAATACAATTCTTCGCGGAATATATACTCGTGTTGATGGCATTGAAACAAGGTCTAAAATAAACATGAACAGCGGTGCGGTTGGCTTATTGAACCAAGCTGAATGCAAAGAAACTCCCTTAGGCACCACTAAAAAAATCTATCAGAGTTTTAGAATATTACATGTAAACGAAATGTAAACCAATAGCCTCCACACTATAATCCAATTCATGAAAATGTAAAAGTAAAATACATTCTGGTTAGTCATCCGATCTTTATTCAAACCCCTACAAATAACTGATAATTACAATAAAAAGTCAATTTATTATCATTCTTAAGTGCTTATTATTTCTTCAGTTCCCCGAACTCCATTTGCGAAAACAGATAAAGAAGTGTTTTTTTTTTATCATCCGACTCCGCTGTGAGTGATAGGATAAAGAGAAAATTTGGGGCGGTAGGAGGTAACAGTCTTGAGAGACATCCGTCTGTTGCAGAAGGTACTGCATGGAGAGGTGTCGCTTACCGACGGAAGATCAGGACGTGGGAGAGCGGAATGTTGTCAGCGAGAGTGCTGGCAGTGCTGGTAGTGATGTTGACCAGGAGGAAATTTTCCACACGCCACGACGGTCAACAGACGAGTGGATGCAGAACACTTGGCTCCGGAATATTGCCCCCCCCCACCCCATTATCGACGCAGGGCTCTTCCATGGTTCATTCCAATCGCTTCAATTCCACGATACTAAGGTCGTTCAAAATACATTCGTGGCAACATGAAAAAGCCTGAAGAACATAAAAAAGTTTAATAAATCAATTAAACAATCAAGAATATTTCTTCTTCTAAAAGTTGCTTAGTTTATAATTACAATCTTTTTTCGTTGTTGAAATATCATCTATTTCATTTATTGTTGAAAATTTATCTTTTCAGTTTGAAAATTAAGGTCCTTCATTGAAATTGGAACTATCTTTCTGAAAAGCTCAGCTTTTTGGTTCATTCGTAATTTTACTTTAAAATTTGTTTGCTTTTCTTGTATAAATTATCACTATAATATATAATACCTATGTACAGTCTCAGGTGGTCCAAACATGCACTAGAATTTTTTTTTCTGTAGTTGGCAAGATGATGACTCGACAGTTTTGTTCTTAGAAAGATATTATCTTAGTGTACAAATATTTTTACGATTAATGAAATAGGAATAAAATACTAATTTGAGCTGCCTATGTTCATAAAAATCCGCTTTTTCGTAAAAAAAAAAAAAAAATTGGTTAGGATTTTTCAAATAATAAGTTAGAAGCTTATATGCATTGCCTTTGACATATATATTCTTAAAATCAAGTCTCATTTTTACGAATTTTCTGGACACTTTTGTTTTTAGAAAGACCTTAATTTTCAAAGTAAAAAGATAAATTATTAACAATAAATGTGATAGATGATATTCCACAAAAAAGATTGTAATTAGAAATTAGAAACAGCTAGATTCATCCAACAAAAATGAATTTTCAATAAAATAATTAAATTTTCTATTAAATTGTTGAATTTGAGAACTGAAAATATAAATTTTCTACAGAACAGGTAAATTTTCAAATGGAAGATTAATTTACTACTAAAACCGATTAGATTTTTAACAGAACGTTGCAATTTTCACTACAAAATGTGTAATTTCTACAGTAAGAGATGATATTTCATACAAAAAAGATAAATGTTCGACAAAATAGTTGAATTTTTAATTTATAAAAATGGTTAGACAAGAAAAAGAAATTTCAATATATCTATTAAATTTTCATACAAGAAGTATGACTTTTCAACAAAATTGTTGAATTTTCAAGAAAATAATTTGATTTCGAACGAAATTTGGTCTCTAAAGTGAGTCAGAGGCCTGTAGATTAACTAATTTTGACACCAAAACCACCTGCATTTTTCGACTAGAACATCTACCATCTTTAAGTCATCAATTACGTATTATTTTAAGAAATATAATGGAACTCGATATAAATTTTTAACGATTCTAAAGGTTTGAGGTTATTTTTTAAATATTCAAAGAATCTTGGACGATTTCGTTCCAAAATGCAGTTTCAAACAGTTTGTTATTAATATTGTCAACGTCCAGGGACGGGCACGGCGCGGGAGTTCAGTGCTATCTTGGGCAGAAATATTCAATTATACATCAAGTGTCACGATTAAATTACTATTAGTTAAAGAATTTTTAGAGAAGGAAATATTCTTTTTAGTATAATTGATTTATTGAACATTTTTTTATGTTTTCCGGCCTTTCTCATATTGCCATTAATGTATTTTGAAGGACCCAAGTATCCTGGAAGTGGAAAGATTGGAATGAACCATGGATATCAGGAAATAAAATTAGATTAGCAAATGTGTGTCGAACGAGGAGAAAGAGGTGATGAAGGAAGTGCAGGGGAATTTTTTTCGTCGGTAGTATGGGGTGAAGGTAAAGCAAGGTGGAGAAGTAGTCTAAGTGCTGTACTGGAACGTAGCAGGGGTAAAAAAGAAACACAAGGACTTCTGGTGGTATATTCAGAAATTTTAATGTTGTGGGACCGGTAGAGACATGCGTAGAGAGAAATAAATGGGACAGAATGGAGCCAAAGCTGCCAAGGGGTTATAGGTAGAGGCAGCACGAGGCAGTCACAGTGGAGAAGGAAGCAAGCGCTAGCGAGTGAATTATAACGAGGGTTAGCGATGGATTAGAGGTGGAAGTTTATGCGGAATGGAAGTGGGAGGGCGTACAAATGAGAGGGGTGAGAATAGGAGGGATGACATGTAAGTTTGTGACAGTGTAAAATAATAATGGGATGGAAAGTATTGAAGAAAGGTTGGAAGACTTGGTAGGCGACAGAGTGGAGCGAAAGGTTGACTGGGAGGGGGCTTTAGTGTGAGAATGGCACGGGAAGGGGGCCTTTACATGGGGAAAGAGTTTTGAAAGAAAATCAAAGGATAAGATAATGAATAAGGAGGGGGAGATTCTAAGGGTCCCATGGAGGATAGAGGCTGGGCGGTGAGAAATGGTATGGCAACTGGGGACGAAGGGGAGAGAATACACATATCTGAGACAATTCTCCAATTGCTTCCTTTATATCAAGAACTTGGTTCTTTGCATGAATGGATATTTTTTGAACTACGTTGCATGCATATTCGGAACAATATATCGCATCTTAGGATCAAAGAAATTTATAAAAAGTTTTACTCAAACCTGTGGACTCTAATTTATCTTAATGGGAACTTAAGTTCTATTATTTCATTCTCACAATTAAATTGGATAAAAAAAGCCCAGGATTATTCCGAGTCCACAATTTTTTCATAACAAAGTTACAATCTTACAACGTTTCGACCTCAATCTGTCAGTCATCCTCAGGCCAAAACAGAAGCACTGCGGTAAGGCTTTGTGCCCTAAAGGCCTACCCATCTAACTGCGTGATGACGTTGCGGCAGTTCACTCGAAGCACGATGGCGAGTTCGCGTTGACCAGCAATGGGTCTCCGATGCCATGAGCCAACTGAAGCCGATGGGACTGATCGGATTACTTCGTGCGATCGAATGAGCATGTCTTTGTCATTAACAACAGCGTCATCTGACACGCAAATATATATCACGAAGTAGTAACTGGAAGTTATTGGAGCAATGTTAATGAAAAAGAGCAATGAATTATTTTATACGAGATGCTCAACGGCCCGCGAACTTTTTAAGTACGTAAGCAGGTAACAAATTTATTTCAACATATAAAAGCCAACTTTCTTTCTGATTTTTGTTAAATATTGATTTTACTCTTGTCTCCGTATTAGAAAACAATTTTTCAAAATAGTTTTTAGTGCGCCGTCAAATCCATCTAAAACGGTTCACACGCCCCTGACTGTTTACGTTCGGAGTGAGCATAACTCCTGGGAAAAATAGATTCAGAGAAACTAGATTCGTAGCTCTCAAGAAAATATGTCTTTTTTTTATTTTTCTAGAATATCATAGTTAAATCTGAATGTTGGACATTCAAGAAGAATTACAATTTTGTTTAATTTCGAGTTCCATTTCTAAAATTTGAATGATTTTTGTTTAATGTAACCGATTTCCTGTGAAAAAGGTTATATAACCTGAAACTGAAATGTCTCGCAACCATTGTTGTTGAAAAAGTCATTCGATTTTCAATTCTGAACGTTTTTTTATATCTTAATTTTGAAATTTTGAAAATTAAATGCACAAAATAATCATCCATTTCAAGAACAAAAATATTAGAAAGCATCATGCAAATTCATAAACATTTGTCATTTTTAATACTCTTGCGCAGTGAAATGAAAACTTTCAAATTATCTAATAAATTATTGAAAATATTATGAATGTTTCATTTTTGTGCTTTTCGCTGAAAATTAGATATTAAAAATAATAATTTCGATATAAAAGCATAACGTTACGAAGAAGACTTAAAATTTCTAAACATTTTATATTGTGTTCCTTTTTTCACCGGGAATTAGCATTGTCAAACAAAAGTCATCATCAAGATACAACGAAATATTTGCTTGTAGCTCAAGCTGTTTCAAGGTGTTGTAAAAGTAAATTTTACTGACAAAACTCTTTCCAAAACTAACAGGAACCATTCTTGTAAACAGTTTTTGTGGACAAATATTTAAATTTTAGGTTTTTCAGATTGTAATTTCCCTTAATCGCCTGAATTTCTACAGATATTCCTAAAAATAACATATCTTAATTATATTTGATAAAATAGAAATATTCTGATTTTTATAAACAATTGAAATAAATTAACGTCAACTTTTGATTTTTTCGCTTAGCAAAAAATTTTTCTTCACACAAAAGCTAAATTTCATGTTATAACATGATCTCGGGTTCTCAAGTTCAACTAATATAATGATTCACACAAAATTAACATTACTTGTTTAATTTATCATTTTTATTATAAATTTTATCCTGGGTTGCACATTCCTTACGATGCCTTGATTTCCATTTCATAATTTTCTAAAAAATAATATTTAATAAATATATTTTGTAGATTCATATAAAGACTTATTGCATCCAAGTAAATGTATTTCTGCAATTTTGTTTCATGAAACTATTAATCTATAGTCATAGCTTGTAATGTTACATGGGGAAATAAGTAAATTGTGATGTATTAACCTGAAATACTTCTTTCACGTATTATTGATATCTATTATTTACAGTATTTGTATTTTAAAATATTATGGCCGTTGTCAGGAAACAAAATTGGAAGTTATCCGCCTCATTTCGGCTATAAAATTAGCCAAATCAAAAAAAGAAAATATTGTTTTTAACAGATCAGGCATCTTGGAATTATATTTCCTAAGATATACAAATATAGTCCAAATAAATTTCCCGCCGTTGAATAAAAGATTTTGCAATTTATGATAAAACAAAATGCTCGTGTAACATTTGAAACATTGTGCAACAATATTATTAAAACTAATATGTATGAACAGAATAAAATTTAAGTTATAATTTGAATAAAACAATATCTACCTATACGTGAAAGAAATAAATGAAATTAACGAAACTTTGGAGGTTACGATTACCGACATATAAATTATGGCTTCATTTCTTATCATTTTTAGCTACTTTTGCGTCTACCTAATAGCAATATTTTCAGCGTATGTGTAACAGCGAGTTTTTTAGAATATTTTAAAGTTCGGCTTTCAGTGAAAATTCTCCCTTTACTATTGTAGCCTATAATTCTTCCATACGAAAAAGCGAATTGTTTTTAATAATATTACCCTAAACAAAAATTACGGTTAAATTGTAAAAATTCAAGAAGCAGTATATTTCAGATTTGACCTTGTGTCTGATAAGAAATGAACACAAGCGACGGATCTCGAGTATTTATCTTCACAGAAATTTCCATTCCACGACTGAAAGTATTTTATGATTGCTCAGTAATCACATAACACATATTCATATCCTTGTTCCGGATTCAAAAAATAAGATTCGTTCTCAATTTTATGAGCTCTACAAATTTCTTGGAATTATTTTCCAGGTTTGACGATGAGTTGAACACAAGAATTTACAAATTATGATTATGACGCGGAAGATAAAATTTGAAACGTTTGTTCCTGGATAGTCGCAAATTTTCTCAAATATTTCCCGAATAAGTTCACTTATTTCGCTTTTTTGAACATATAAAGTTTGTCTCTACTGCGGGATAATTTCTTTTTATCTCAAGAATAATACCTTTTTACAACGTATATGATATATGCCTATATGGTTTTTACAGCCGCGATATAACCACGAAACGCCCATAACCATGTAATTTCTCTCAAATATTATAAAAATTTTGCATTTCTATTTAGTTTTTTAAAATATTGATAAATTAAACCAGTTCGAATTTTACTTTTCATTTTTAATGCAGTTGCATTTGCAAGCGGATGTTTGCAATTATTGTATTGATATCATGAATCGAGTTATAAAACTTTTTTTAAACTTAGTACACTCAAAAAAGGATTTGGTTGAATCAACCAAATTTTTTTTAACTATAGAATATGGTTATTATATAACAACTAAATATTTGGTGGACAGACTATTTATTTGATGCACCCAGAAAATTGGTTTGGATCAATAACAAATTTTGTTACATTAACACCAATTTGTATTATTTAACTAAAGTTTTATGTATTTCCAAAAGAAAAAAAAAGTTTTTCTGGTTGGAGCATAGTTTTTGGTCTGAGTTTAAGAATAAAATATACACTGTACTCATCGATACATCGCAGTTAGAAAAAAAAATTTTCAGCAGATTTATTTCTTTTCATCTAAAGTATAATACGATCCTCCGTGTTTACTTGGGAGTATCACAAAATTGTCAGAACACTTGAATTTAAAAGAAAAATATAATTTTTCATTATTATTTAATTTATATTCAATTCTTACTCATTTCATGTTTTTATATATTATTTTTAAATAATTCTTTTTTTTTTTTAAATTCGATCATTTGGTTAAAACTTCATTCGTTTTGGTTACAGATTCAACTATTCGCTTCAAAATTTAAGTATTTAGTTAAAAATTAATTATTTGTTAGAAAATTCGTCCTTTTGGATAGAAATTTCTTTTTTTTGCTCAAATTTTGTTATTATTTTGTCTAAAATTCAACATCTTTGTTAAGAGAGCATCCTTTTTGGTTGAGAATTTAACTATTTAGTTTAAAAATAACATTTTCGTTGAAAACTTATATTTTCAGGTCGAACAAAATATATCTTTTTATCCGGGATTCCCCCTTTTCGCTAAATAATACTTTCAATTGAAAATTCATTCTTTCATTTAAACATTCTACTATTATAGTTGAAGATTAGTTCTTTTTTTGTGAAAAATTAAACTATTTTCATTGGAACTTCAACAAATTTGGTTGAAAATTGACTTTTTTGGTAAATATATCGTTGTTTTGGAGCAAAATTCGTCTTTTTGCTTAATAATTCAGATAGTTTGTTTAAGATTCGCTTTTTATCTATTTAGTTTACTATTATTATTCATTACACTATTCAATTGAAAACTCATGTTTTTGAATAGAAAATTTTATTGTTTGTAGAAAATTAGTTTTTTTTTTCATTGAAAATTTCAATGGTATGGTAAAAATTCAGCTATTTGATCGAAAATTAATTTTTTCATGAACCTCTATGTTTTTGAGTTTTTAATTAAATTCTTTTGTTGAATTTCTTTTTTTCCTTTTTAGAATTCATCTATTTCGGTTGAGAATTCATATATTTCGTTGGGAATTCATCTTTTTTGTTTGAAAATCCAATTGCTGCGTAGAATTTTGTTTCTCGATTCAAAACCTTAGAAATGCAATGCGTTTAAAAATCAATTTAATATGGTACCTATAATAATTTAATTTTAAAAATTCTTTTTCCGATTATTTACTTATTTTCATGAAAAATTACCCTATTCGCCCTGGCTTGAGAGCATTTTGTGTTGTGAAATCTGAAATTATTTTTTGTAAAACAAATATAAAGTTTTAAATGCTCATAGCTTCGCGAAAATAATAATTTTTCTTTCTCGAAACGATCTTTCGCGTTTTTTAATCGGACCCTATAATTACTCATAATGCTTTACAAAGCTTAAAATTATTGAGTGATGATGTAATTTATTTATAAGTTATTTTAAAACAAATTCAAAAATTTAAAAGGACAGTTTAAGAGATTTTAATTAAGGTTTACTTTTTTATTATTATTTGAGTTTCTCAAGGTAAAATAATAATAAACGTGCCAAGAATTAACCACTACTAGATTGAATAAATCATTTAATGCAAGAGTTAAGCACTTTACGATCTATGCTCGAGAATTTAAAAAGATAAGTATCCCAGAATAGTATATACATATACATGGAACAGCGTAACAATAATTAGTTACGCAGTTCTCAAAATTCTGCGTTAATCCTTTTTTCCTGTATTTTTCAAAAATGAGGATCCTTTATGCTCTGGTCTTTACCGTGGTGGTTATTCTGCATTCTATTAGTAGTATAAGTAGAATAAAACAATTAAATCTCTTTGCTACTAAACAGTCATCGCAGGTTGTCGCCTATGTCCCTTATTTGGAAAATTTGTCAGCTTTTGACCATTTTTAGTGCAAAAAGAGAAACTTCAATTTATCTACTGGACGGGAATTTTCAAAACTTTTATACTTTTAGTAGAAGAACCTATCAATTTAGAATGAAGGTGGGAGGTATTACACCTCAAAAACATTCTCTTAATGTCCTCACAGTCCAGTTTCGCTAAATAATATACCAGTGTACGTAAAAAATTCAATTCTTTTCCTTCTTACAGACCGAGCGTTCACCTAGTGGCGACACTATGGCTCGGGTCCCTCATCGCGAACCTTTTTATTCCCCTGCCAGACATTCTCCAGAAAAAGATCTTCCTCCTGCCGAGCCTTCTCTTCGTGCCAGGTCCAGGTCTCCTCCTGCCAGGCATTATTCTTCATTCATACTTGGATTTGCAATCGAAGAACTTAGATTCATTAGGCTCATCCACCACAGAAATCATCCTCGGGCATTCGATATTTGAAGATGTACTTTTCCTGAGGATAAACCACTTAGGCAATATACCATAGGCAATAGTGACCAAATCTTTAAGCATTTTAGAATAGTACATGTGAACCAAATGTAAACCAAAATCCTCCTCACCACAATTCAATTTGAGATAATGAAAATGTAAAATACATTATTATTTGTGATCCGATGTCGGATCAAAATGTTACAAATAACTGGAAATTAAAATAAAAAGTCAATGTATCATATCATTCTCAAGGCTTCGTCTTTCAAAGCCCATCTTACGTCAATGCTCGAGACTTAATTTTGCTAAGAAGGTAAAAGAAGTTTTTTTTATCATTCTCGGATGAAAATTATAAAAATTCTTTTGAAAAAATACACATTTCCAGCGAAAAGCATAATTTTTTCTCAATTCGCATGAGGTGTTCTATGATTTTCCATTAATTGTAGATTTAATTGAATAAATGTCATAGTTAAGGTATAAAAAAACTTCAATTTATGAAAGGCTAGAACTTATTTTAATCTATAAATAAAAAGAATTCCTACTTCAGGTTTTCATTAGTCCTATATAAGAAAGTGGTATAACGATATGTGTCAAAAACCTCTTGTTCATTGTTGTTGAAAACCTCATTGGCTTTTCAATACTTAAAGTTGCTTTTTTATATCTCAAATTTAAAAATATTAAAATTAAAGCTACCAAATAACAATCCCTTTTGATACAAAAATCATAGAAAGCATCATGAGAATTGAGAAACATCTGTGCTTTTTAATAATGTATTAGATAATTAGCTAATACATTATTGGAAATAATATGCATGTAATTTGTTAATGCTTTCCACGGAAAATTAGTATTGAAAAAATAGTTGGAATGTAAAATCATAAAGTTACGATAAAAACTAAAAATTTGTAACGATTTTAGATTGAGTTCGTTTTTTTTCAGCCAAAATATTTAAATTTGAGTAAAAAGAAATTTATACTCCAACTGCATAATATTATTGTGAGAGTGACTGCTTTCACAAACCGGTATAAAATGTTAAAAATAATCTCTGTTGCAAGCAATTTTTGTGTCAAAATATTCAAATTTACAATTGAAGCGATTAAGAGCAATTCTATTCTAACCGCGAAGAAATTATAGGAAATTCACTATAGAAAATCATTATAGATCTATAATAATTCTAATATAATTATTTTCCTATCATTTTTTCGTCATTACAGAAATAATTATGGACATAAATATAGAAAAATAATTACAGAAAAATAATTGTAGAAATTAATAATAATAAAATGTTGAAATAATTATTCGAACAGTAAATAAATTAGAAATTGATCATTTATATTAACTACTGAAACAAAAATTAATAAAAATACATGCGTTTTAAAAAGCTTCGTTTAGCAATTTTGGTATAATATTTTAATATCATTCATTTCTATAATTAGTTTTCTATAATTTCTTACATAATTATTCCTATTATAGTGGAAAAATTGTGTGAAATTCATTATAGTAAAATATTTACTAAAGAAGAGACTTTATGTGAATTATGACCTTAGACGAATTTTAATTACGTAAAATACTTGCCTCTCCAAACTTTTCAAGATTGAGTATTATAAAAACGTGTTCCTGATATTGTAACATTATAAAAAGTATTTTCTTAATGGCACCAAGAACGTTTTTATTTTTATTTTTAAATTTACACGTTTCTAATTTAAAAAATCCACCTAGCGCTTCCCGCTCGGCCATACAAGTTTTATTCAATTTTGTGTTGAAACTTCATATTTTCAGGTTTTAAATTTAATTTTTTTGTGAAAAATGTTTTTTTCGTGTATTGAAAATTCTTCTATTTTGATTAAAGAAGTCTTTTTTGGTTGAAATATTAACTATCACATTTTTTATTTAGAATTCATTTTTTTGTTTGAAAATCCAATCCAGACTTTTTAATTGAAAATTCATATTTTTCGGTCATAAATTGAATTAGATAGTAGAAAATTAACGTTTTTGTTAATAATGAATATTTTGTATTTGGAAATTCAAATCTTTTGTCCAACATTAATTTTTTTTGTTTTAATAATTCAACTATTTTGTTGAAAGTCCGTTTCTTTCGGTTGAAAATTAAATTTTTTGTCGAAAAATCGTTTTCTTTGGGGCTGAAAATTAAAATATTGTGTTGAAAACTTGTTTTTCGTTGAAATTCATTTTCTTGGCTTAAAAATTCAAGAATTTGGTAACAAACTCAGCCATTTCATACAGAATTGTTTTGTAGAAAATGATTTTTTCTTCCGAAGTGACACAGCCTTTCTCTTTGTTTGAAAATTTATCCCGCTTGGTTAAGAATTCCACCATTTTGTTTAAAATTCATGTATTCTAATGAACATTCATGCATTTTGCTAAAAATTCATCCATTCATTGGAAAATGCAATATATTGCGATTTAAATTCTTAGATATTAAAAGCGTTTCAAATTCAATTTAATAAAGTACCTACGTTAATTTCATTCATTTTAAATTAACATTAATCGTACAATAATATTTTCATGAAAAATCATCCCATTTCCCCTGTTTCAGACCATTTTGAGCTGCGAAATCTGAAATTATTTTTTGTAAAACAACTACAAAATTTGTAGATGATCATAACTTCGCAAAAATTTTTTTTTTCTCTAAACGCCGTTTTGGGTTCTTCGATCGGACCCTAAGTTTGCTTAAAATGCTTGACAAAGATATAAATTATGAACAAGTAATATAAGGAATTTGAAATGGTTCAAAAACAAATTACAAAAATTAACGCAAAGGTTTAAGAGATTTTAATTAGCGTTTACTATTTGAAAATGTTATGTAAGTTTATCCAGGTAATATAATAATCAACGTGCGAGAAGTAAGCGACTACTAGATTCAATAAATCACTTAATGCTCACAGATAAGCACTTTACTATCTATGCTCGAAAAGGTGGAAAATATAAGTATCTCAGAATATTTTATATACATGAAACATCGTAATAATAATTAGTTGCGCTGTTCTCAAAATTCTGCCTTATTCTTTTTCCTGTATTTTGAAAAAATGAAGATCGTTTATACTCTGATTTGCACCATGGGCGTTATTCTGAATTCTATTGGTAAGTAGAATTACTTCAAATAATTATTGTGCTACTCAACAGTCATCACAGAGTATCACCTATTTACCCTACTTTGGAACTTTCTCACTTTTTCACATTTTTTCGGTTAAGAACCTCAATTTTTTTTTTAATTGGGAATTTTTTTATTTTTCATAGTTTCACTAGAAGAACTTATTCAGTTAGGCATCCAAGTGGAAAGTGTTACAGCTTTAAACACTTCCCTCAATGTTTTAAAAATCTTGTCTTACAGTTTTTCAACCATAAGTTCATAACATACCAACGTAGTTCATGATATTATAAGATAGTGAAAAAAATCTAATCCTCTTTCTTTTTGCAGTGTTAAGTTTACAGTTCGACTGTTTACCTAATGGCGACCCTATCCCATGTGTTCCTCGTCGTGAAACTTCTTCTTCTTCTTCTGACAGACATTCTCCAGAAAGAACTCTTCCACCTGCCGAGCCTTCTAATCGTGCCAGGTCCAGGTCTCCTTCTGCCATTCGTCCTCCATCTGTTGTATCTGGAATTGATCTTGAAAGACTTAGTTTCATTCGGCTTATTCCCCACAGGAATCCGCACCGGGTATTTGCAATTCGAAGATACACTTTTCCTGAGGGTAAGCGACTTGAATTGAGGGTAGCACGTGGTGCATTAGTGCCCATGCCGACCGAAGAGCAAATTGTTTTAATAACTTCCAGATATTGCAAATATTGTAAATAATGTAAATAATGAAAATATTGCAAATAATGCGAATATTGCAAATATTGCAAATATTGCCAATAATGCGAATATTGCAAATAATGCGAATATTGCAAATATTGCAAATATTGCCAAAAATGCAAATATTGCCAATAATGCGAATATTGCGAATATTGCAAATATTGCCAATAATGCAACTATTTCATATATTGCAAATAATGATAATATTACAAAAATATTGTAAATAGTGCAACTATTGCATATATTGCAAATAATGCAAATATTGCAAATATTGTAAATAATGAAAATATTGCAAATAAAGCGAATATTGCAAATAATGCGAATATTGAAAATACAACAAATATCGTGAATAATAAAAATATTGCAAATATTGCCAATAATGCAACTATTGCATATATTGCAAATAATGCTAATATTGCAAATATTGTAAACAATGCAACTATTGCATATATTGCAAATAATTCAAATATTGCAAATATTGCAAATATTGTAAATAATGTAAATAATGAAAATATTGCAAATAATGCGAATATTGCAAATATTGCAAATATTTCCAATAATGCGAATATTGCAAATAATGCGAATATTGCAAATATTGAAAATATTGCCAATATTGAAAATATTGCCAATAATGTAACTATTTCATATATTGCAAATAATGATAATATTACAAATATTGTAAATAATGCAACCATTGCATATATTGCAAATGATGCAAATATTGCAAATATTGTAAATAATGAAAATATTGCCAATAATGTGAATATTGCAAATAATGCGAATATTGCAAATAATGCGAATATTGCAAATAATGCGAACATTGCAAATATAGCAAATATTGAAAATATTGCGAATATTGCAAACAATGCAACTATTGCATATATTGCAAATAATGCTAATATTGCAAATATTGTAAATAATACAACTATTGCATATATTGCAAATAATTCAAATATTGCAAATATGGTAAATAATGTCAATAATGAAAATATTGCCAATAATGCGAATATTGCAAATGATGCGAATATTGCAAATAATGCGAATATTGCAAATATTGCAAATATTGCCAATAATGCGAATATTGAAAAAAATGCGAATATTGCAAATATAGCAAATATTGCAAATATTCCAAATAATGAAACTATTGCATATATTGCAAATAATGCTAATATTGCAAATATTGTAAATAGTGCAACTATTGCATATATTGCAAATAATGCAAATATTGCAAATATTGTAAATAATGAAAAATTGCAAATATTTCCAATAATGCGAATATCGCAAATAATTCTAATATTGCAAATAATGCGAATATTGCAAATATTTCAAAAATTGCCAATAACGCGAATATTGCAAAAAATGCGAATATTGCAAATAATGCGAATATTGCAAATATTGCAAATAATGAAAATATTGCAAATATTTCCAATAATATGAATATTGCAAATAATGCAAATATTACAAATATTGTAAATAATGAAAATATTGCAACTATTGCCTATAATGCGAATATTGCAAATCATGCGAATATTGCAAATATTGAAAATATTGAAAATATTGCAAATACTGTTAATATTAAAAATATTGAAAATATTGTGTACTCTAATGCAATGAGGTACAAGCTACAGTACAAAAATTCGCCTCAAGTACGTGTAAGCCGTCAAACTGGTCTTTCGAACAGTTACAGCTGCAAATCTACAACATTTTTTAATTTTTTCTGCTTCGAAAAAAGAATAGAATGACACCGAGTTGACTTAAAAAAATATGATATTCAGTCAAACATAAGGTTTTTGGTCAAACAATTTTTTCTTGTTTTTATTTTAGTTTTTTCTTATTATCTTAGTAACCGGACAAGATATAGAGAAAAGAAAGCCATGGCTGAACTCACTCTAAAAAACTCATCAAAATTATGTTTTTTTTTGTTCCTAAAATTTGTTTCCCCTTTCTATCAAATGATTTTTGATTTTTCGAAAAAAAATGCTCACACAAAAAATCTCAAAAGTGTGACGTACTTATAAATTCCCTTAAAATCCCTTGAAAGTCTTGAAAAGCCATTTGACTTATTTGGATATCTTGGAAATCATCTAAAACCCCTTATAATCTTTCCAGATAAACTTAAAAAATGTTGCATGATTTTGCGGGTAGAAGTGATTTCGATAAATGTGAAAAAACTTTGTTATCAAAATATTTTTTTATCGAATAATAAAAAAAATAAACATTCTACTCTATTTATATCCATATTCAAGTTTTTATAACTTATGACTTATGACTTATTACTTTTAGACCCAAAAAATTACATTTTGAACAAAACTGTTAATTTTCAAACCAGAAAGAGTAACTTTCTACTGAATAGTTGCATTTTCAAAAACAAACATAATTTTTTAACCAAACGCTTATATCGACAACCAAATAGTTGAACTCTCAACTAAATAATTTAATTTTGAACAAAATCGTTCAATTTTTAACCAAACTGTTCAATTCTTAACCAAATAATCAATAATTAACCAATAATAACCAATAATTTTCAAAAATAAAATATAGAACTTCAACCGAAAAGAGTTGTGTTTTCGACTAAAAGTTAAACTATTGAGCCAAAGAGACGAATTTTCAACCAAAAAGGTCATTTTCAACCAAGAAAGTAGAATTTTAAATAAAAAGAAAATAATTTTCTATCCACAAAGACGATTTTTCAACATAACAGTTGAAATTTGGACCAAAGAAGATCAAGTTGTAACAAATTAGTTGAATTTGCGACCAAAAACGAAGACTTTTTAACAAAATAGTTGAATTTTTAACCACATAGTTCAATTTTCAACCAAACAGTCGAATTGTCAATCAAAAAAAAAATAAAATAAAAATCGGAGTGTCTTAAGTTTTGTAAATGGAGGAATTTTTATATGCAAATGGACGAATTTTCAACACAAATGTTGAATTTTAGACCAAAAAGATAAATTTTGAACAAAGTAGCTAGAGTTTTCTAAAAAATAAATTGAATTTTCAACAATATAGTTGAATTTTCGACCACATAGTGCAATTTTTAGCCAAATAGATGAATCCTAAATACAAGAAGACAAGTTTTTGAAAAAGGTTCAATTGCAACTAAGAAAGTTCAATTTTTAAGCTTAACAAAAATTTGTATACCAAGAGACGAATTTTTTTGAAAACAAAAAAAAACGCTTTTGGACCAAAAAAGATGACATTTGACCTAAATAGTTCAATTTTCAACAACAACAACAAATTTTCAAGAAAGCAGTTGAATTTTGAACCACATGGTTCAATCTTTGAACAAATAGTCGAATTTTCCATTAGGAAATATGAAACTTCAACCGAAAACAGTTGCATTTTCTTCCAAATATTTTAATTCTTAAGATTTCAATTTGCAACAAAAAAGGTGAATTTTCTACCATGACAGGTGAATGTTTAGTCCAAAATAAATGATTTTCTATCCAAAAAGGCGAGTTCCAACAAAACGGTTGAATTATTAATAAAAAAAGATGACTTCCGAACCGAATAGTTTATTTTTTAATAAAATAGTTGATTCTTCTGATTCGATTCTATCGGGGATAAGAGGCGAATGAGGGAAAGAGTGTGAAGTTTGCGTTAAAGAATCATTTCCGATACATCGTTTTCCTATAGGGTAGATTTGCTAGAAATATCACGTAAAAGTGTCATTAATACCCGCCATCTCAGCTGTCACGTAATTTATCGATAACCCCTTATTCTGAATTTTTATTCAGCTGATGAAAAAGGTTTAAGCAAATCGCCAATAACAAAAAAGACGTTCATCCACAATGGGAAATACAAGAAGAAATAACCGTGGAAATAACTCTCCTATCGGAAATTGCAATGAACTTATCTCGAATCTAAATGAAGTTTATTCGAAACTCAATCTTTTTGCGAAATGAGATATTCAAATCAGCTGGATGGAAAGCAAGGACTGTCAGTGTCATTGAAGAAACGAGCAATACCTTCGGACCACCATAGCAAGGCAGTGGTATTAGAAGCATCCTTCCGACGTATCAGCAGATGTTACCCTTGTCCAAGCGGCGACGGATAGGGAAAAAAGGCAAAATAAGGAAAATGAAAAAGAATGGTGGAAGGTGGAAAGTGGAAAGAGTCGAGAAGAGAAATTGGTGTACGAAGTGCAAGAAGGGTCGTCTGTGCCTGTAGGTCTCCTATTGAGAAGAAGGAATTCCCACATACCTATAGGAAAAGGGTGGAAAGGGAAGAGGGTTTGTTACTTTGCTAACAACCAACGAACGGCCAAACCTAAAACTTGTGCGAGAGAGAACGGCACGTCGCATTGCGGCTACTAGTTGGACAATGCCACACTAGCCTGGGTAACTACCCTATAGAATTCGTATTGTGGTCTCATACAACCTGTTTCATGAAATGTACTGTCTTCTAGTCGCTATTCTCAACAGCGAAACGCATTCAACTCTTTTCATTCTAATGATAATTGCATCATGATTTCCCAGTTAGCATCTCTGTATCTTCCATAAACAACAAACTAGGGATTCAATTTTGTTTTAGGTCATTTTCTCACAAACTAATTTTGAAAGTTAGTTACGTTTTCTCCGTTAATCAAAGTGAAAACTGAAAAACAATTGAATCGCTTACAGTATTTGTATTGCTCAATGTGAAAAAACTATGGTTCAATTTTGTTTCAGTACATTTTCATGCCGTTTCTTTGCCTAAATTAGGTTTTATTTTTTGCTATATGTTCGGAAAAGACCCAAATCTTTAGAAAAACTCTTTCATTAAGGATCGAAATGAAATCTACTTTCTTATGAATCGTGTTATGAAACAAAATCAGAACACAAGAAAGCTTACAAATCAAAAATACATTTTATAATATCTTCTTTCTGGTTAACAGTAAACCCCAGATCAAGCTGCTGCAGATTCTGATTATCAACACTAAAACAAACGGTTGTTTGGGCCAAGTACTTAGTTTGTAAGATATGGTACTGTTATTTTATTAGTCGGAACAACCATTTCATTAGGTGCTGCTACTAAATGAATAGTGACTTCAACTAATGAAATTGTTCACAGAAAAACAGCGGAATCATTATTGTTGTAGCTTATTTGTCATGCACTCGAAATAATATTTTTTCTCTGAAAATGAGGATACTTCAACTGTGAAGCTATAAAATGATCATTGCTGCACTCTTATTTCCCGCTGTGTCATTTTTGTTGCAACTCAAAACCACACCAAATAAGCGTACTGTTGAGGATCAGCGTTTTTCTGTGTTGCGCCAACTAATAAAATAGCAGTAACATATCTTAGAAACTAAGTACAGTCGAATCTGGATTAAGTGTGGATTTTACTGTGTGTAACAAATAGTTTGAAAATAGTTTTTATAATACAGAGACAAGGGTGAAATAAATACTTAACGGAAATGAGGAAGAAAGTTTGCTGTTACACGTTAAAATGAATGTGTTTCTTGCTTACGTACTTTGAATATTTGCGAGCTGCTGAGCATCTTGTTTAGGAGGAGAACTTTCTCTTAAATGATCTGTCCAGATACTATGTTGTTTGCTTGATTGAACCATTCGAAGACAGCACCATCGAAAAGCACATAAATATTTTGCACGTAATTCTGCGTGCACGCATAATGCATGCGGCGTAATTTTATAACCAGGGGCGTGTCAGATAGCGCTGTTGTCAATATTGAAGATAGGCTCAAAGAAATTGTTCAGTTGGCATCAGCGCCCCACTGCTGGGCGACTTGAGCTCGCCATCATGCTTAAATTCGCTATGTAGACGCGTGTGCTTTCCACTTCGAGTGAACTGCCGCAACGTCATGACGCAGTTACACAGGTAGGCCGTTAAGTTACAGCGCCTTTTCACAACGCACCTGTTTTGTCACGCCTGAGTGAACACTGCACATCCCCCTGCAGCTCATCTCACCCATACACTAAATCCAGATTCGACTGTAGTTGGCCAAACTAACCATTTGTTTTAGTGAACTTTAGATCAACATGATCCACTTTTGCTGATCCTAGAGATCCCCAAGGGAAAGTTTAGACATGGGGTACTACAATTCTGATTGATGTTTTCCTGCCGGAACTAGTTGAACTTTTATTGAATTTCATTTGCTTAAGTTGGCGCGGTTCTCAAATGAAAATTTCAATTACAAGAGGATATAATACAGAATAGAGAGAATACCGATTATACAAAGTTTATGAATTATTGGTAGGGAAATAATATTTATTCTCAAACGTATATACATGAAGATTTTTCTAAACAAAAGAAATAATAAAAAATTACATAGTTCAAACATGTCTTAGTTCTCTCTAGAGGATCTCTCGTGGATCCAAAATTAGTTTTTACAAAACTTTATCCATATCTGCCGAGTCTCAGTTATTATAATTTTTATTGAAAGTCGTAGATTAGACTTGATCTTTATAATATTTATGAAACAAGAAATGTTTTGGAAGATTTTTGATTGAATTGTAGGATAGAAGATCCAATTTATCTATATTACGACAAGGCAGTTAAATGCGTGACCAACACATATAAGAAGTCAACTAATACAAAACTAATACAAAATAACGAAAAAATAAATCACTAAACCACAAATTAAGAAAAAAAATGTTGCAATTATAAATTAACTAATTATAAAATTGACGATTTATCAAATAAATGAATTGTTGAATTCCCATCAATATTTCAATTCCTGAAATTTAAATTCGGCGAAATATAAAATTGCCGAAAATAATTAATAATATAATAATTAATTAGTAATTATTACATTTCGACCAATGATTCTGGCCTTGACCATCGAAAATTCTCGTTAGAAATACAAAAAACCTTTCCCGGCCAAACTCTGCAATGTAAGACAAGATATTTGCAAAAAATTGTTGATCTTAAAAGGATATATAAATTTTTGACGAACATTTTTTCAATAACACACAAAGTTTTTGGTCTAATCGTGACACATTTTATTGAAAATGAATGATTACAGTTTGCGGCAAAACTATGCGGGACACGAAAAATTTCTAACTGAAGAAATTTTTCATCCCAAGAAGATAGATAGGACGCGTAGTGATTGTTGTATTCGTGAAAAATCACATTGAAAATAAAAAAATTGAATTTTTTGAAAAACGAAATAAGGTACTATAAAATATTTAATAAAAAAAATGTTTGACTTCATTCAATCCAAAAATTTTATATCAAGTTTTTAAACGGGATGCACACTTTTTAAATTGAAATAAGCCAGTTAATGAAAATACGTCTGCTTCATATCTTTTGAGTAAATATTCTACTATTTGGTTAACGATTTGACAATCTCGCTGAAAATTCATTGTTTTTCAGTTCATAAATTAATTTTCCTAACTGAAAATTTAACTAATTCATTTTGGTTGAGAAATGAACATTTTCATTTAAACATAGAACTTGTCATATTTCCAAGAGGAGGTGTAATATATTTTCTTGATAATTTGTTGTTATAAGTTGAAAATCTACCTATTGAATATTTTATTGAAAATTCATCTTTCTTGGTTAAAAATTGAACTGCTTAGTTGAAAGTTTGACTACCTTGCCAACACTTAATTTTAATTGATCGTTTTCATCGATCAGATGATACTTGGTTACGATGCTATTCATCAATTTTATAAACAAATTATATAAATAAATTTTTTAAATATATTGTGGGCTTCTATAGGCTGTAAAAAATCGGGTTTCTCTTAATTTTCCTTAAACTGTATTGCTATTCATTTCCAGTTTTTGGTTTAAATAATTAATGAAAAACATCTAATGAAAATTATTTCTTTCTTCTTTAAAAATCCGACCTGAATATTCACTTATGTCATTTCTTTATCAGATTAACAAGTAATATCGAATTATGCATTTGTACGATCTACATCACCTTGTCGGTAAAAGCAAGTAATTTAATCTCCAAAATATTAGTTTGAAAGCGAATAATTGATAATAATATTATAATAATCATATTTAACCCTATAATTTTCTCCTAACAAATATTACTGCTCATAAATCTTTCTTTGACTGCACACACTCCTGCGCATTTACTCCTGATACTGAGATACAGGAAGTAGGGATGTTGTTTATCAAATGATAGAAAAACCAGAAAGGAATCAATATTTGTTGGCTATTTCCATTGCCATAACATTTTAAACAATAGAAAATCCAAAATCGCTTGCATATATAAATTTGAAATTGAATACAAAAAGTGTTCTA